>JAQIVZ010001151.1:0-39531 GCA_034700945.1 Arrhopalites spinosus
GCCGAATGATCCGTGCAGAACCATTCGGCACAAATTTTGGCGAATGGTTTGGTTGAATCACTGCAGAAAGATCCGGCCGGTTTCCGCACCTTTCTGTAGAGCAACTCGGGGCTCCAATATTCTCTGCAGAATTCTGCAGGAAATTTCTGAACGGGGGGTCACTCTGTGACAATATTTCCGAATAAAAGGAGGAACCTTTTCCCCTTCAATTCAGTCTTAAAATCCCGACTCTGTTGTTGTGTCATATTAGGCGATTTACCAGCCAACACAGAGCCAATATCCCCGATAGGAAAAGACTCACTTTAATTTCAATTTTTTTGTCTCGTATTACTAAAGTAACTTGGAAAATTCTATCGAACAGTTTCCTTCTAAAGAGCACTATAGCCTAAGTAAATAATTTGGGCCCAGTTTCCATAGATTTTACCCACAATTCATATTAAAATAAGTAGCAACTTTTGGGCCCTCATTTAACCTTTGAGTGACCCCACCCACACCCTAAATTCGAAACTACATTCGGAAAATTGAAGAATCAGATATTTTCAGTGTTGGCAGGACGTTTTGTCCGTCCGTCCAAAATGGACAAAACTGGACAAAATGAAACTCAAAAGTGGAAAAAACAGACGAAATGGACAAAAGTATTTTTGACATCTTGTAAAGGTCAAAAGAGTCAACTTTCTGCAGTAATTCAAAAAACAAAGTTGTAGCTTACACTTCTTTGTTGTATTTTGTATTTTTTTTCAATTTTTATCTGCGATAGGTTTTTACCAGAGGTCACTTGATTCTGAAGGTCAACTGTGAGGTCAGGAAAATTTTCTGACTATTTTGTCTGGTGGAGTGTAACAAAATCTATGACTATCAATTTTGAAGTCGAAAACTCACTTATCAAGAAAAATATAATGTTTTTAAAATTGGTGTGAGCCTTTGACGTCCGCTATTTGGACTTTTGTTCATTTCGTCCATTTTGTCCACTGGACAGTTAATTTCAGTTTGGACGGACAGAATACCAACACTGTATTTTCATTGTAAAACTTGAAAAATCCGAAACCTTGCATAGAAAAATTAAAAATTCCGATTTAAAAATTAGAAAATTCAAAACCCTCAAATTGCAAACCGAAAAATCCGAAATTCTCAATGCGGGACTCGAAAAACTGAAAATTCTCAGTGTAAAACTACAAGAATTTGAAATTCACGTTGCGCCAATGTAAACATTTGAAATTCTAAAAGAAAAATTCAAAATTCCAAAATTCGAAATTATGAATGTAAAAATCCAAAACTTTGAAATTCTCATTGTGAAAATCCAAAATTTTGAATGTGGGAATCGGAAAATTCGAAACTCTCTAAATGTTTTGATAGTGCACTGTGGTACTTCTGACTTTTTTCCACGATTTTTTGGCTTTGGCCATTTTTGTATCAGTTTAATTTAATTTTGGGCTTTTTGCCGCAATGTTTGAGTGTTGGCCATTGTTTAAAATAGTATGAATTTACAAGAAATTTTATTAAAATATGGGTTTATTGGAACGTTTGTCATTTGAGAACGGTTCTGACCCGAAAATTGTGGCTTAGCATTTCAGAAAGCCAGAAAAATTCCCTAAATCGGGTTTTTACCACAGGTCACTAAATTGGGTTCTTCATGATAGCCCAAACGAATTACTTAGGCTATAATGCTCTTTATTTATCACACAGCCCATGAAGGAAACTTATATGGTCCCTTCGACCCTTGAATAATTTTTGGTGACTCGGATAGCCAAAAACCCAAATAGAAATTAGATAAAATTTTGAAAGTTTTTTAAGGATTTTTTAAAAAAAATTAGGGTTGAAAGATTTAATTTTTTCTGACATAAATTTAAATAAAAAAAATGTTCAAAAATAAATGTCAAACAAAACAAACTTTACATCAGGTAAAAGCAAATCTTTGACTTTTGCGCGTTACAAAAAAGACGATACGTTAATTAACGTAACACGTCGTAAATATAGACCCAAAGGAAGCGGGAATGAAACTGGGGTGCCCTCAGCTGCCGAATCTAGTTCATCAGGTTTATCTCTTCAACCAAATTTACAGGGAGGTTTCTGTCACACTCCTCAAGCCTCTATATTAGATGATATTTCTGTAATTCCTCAGACTCCAAGTGGAATAGACCCACGTTTAGTAAAAAGTATTTCTATTCCTGATATTTTTTCATTAACTGCTGAGGATTTACTAGCTGCTCCTTTAGAACCCCAAAAGTCAGACCAATTACCTAGAAGCGTGGGTGGAAATCTGACAATTGATAGGAGGCTTCACCGGATTTCGGCAAACGGTTTTGAAAGCAATTGTAGGAGAATGCGACATTGAAATTGGAATTGGTAAGCGTAGAACTCATTTTCGTAATTGAAGTGGTGTCGATCCACCCAACTTGGCTCATGGAACTACCAGAATTACGTGTAAACAGTGAGTTTGAATACAACAACTCAAATTTAAAAGCATCAGTTTTATGGTAATTTTGCAAACTCTAAATTATGATTCCAAAACAGTGTTACTTTCAGGTGTGGCGTTTGGGTTCATCAACAATGTGTTATGGCTCTGAACAAAACAGTCATCAGCCAGGACAAGGACTACAAATGAGGTGATTGATTTCAAAAAACTAAATAACTAAAAACAGGGTGTGGGTGGAAAATCTGACAATTGATAGGAGCCTTCACCGATCAATATATCATTTCTGCACCAAAAAGTACTGAAAAATTGGTCAAATTTTCAAATATATAATGAAAAGTTGTTTAATTTTCGGGAAATAACGCAAAAAATGTCGCCAAATTGCTGAAAATCACTAATAATGTGACAAAAGTTGGTAAAATTTTGAAAAAAACGCCAAAAAAGTACTGAAAATCACTGAGAAAGGACAAAATGGCGGATTTTGTCGTTTTGTTCACCAACAATCAAAATTCTTCACCGATCCGTGATCGGGAAATTTGACAGATTTTCCACTCACACCTAGAAGAAATTTAGAAACTGAGTTTGACTAAGAACGTTCTGTCTTTGGTCTCCAAACCACTCTCAGTCCACCACCAGGGTGGCCACTTGAAAATACAAAAGAGGGGAAAAGTACTCCATTGTCAGTTTATTCTACACCCAGTGCGGCTAGCTCTTTTGCAAGTAATTTATTTCACGCAAAAGAACCCAAATTAGAATGGGATTTTTCTGATCTCGAATTAGGTCAAGTAGGGTCAAGCTATAGAAATTGGCGTGAAGAGAAAAAATCAACCGACTGTGAAAGCGAAGCATTAAATACAAGTAAAGTTAGTCTCAACGATAGTACTGAAGAGGAGGAAGAAAAACAAAAAAATGAGAAGAAGAGAAAGAAATAGAAGAAGAGAAAGAAATAGAAGAAGAAAAAATGGCACCACCTAGCACACTACCGGCCACAACCACCGTCTCACTTTGTGCGCTTCCCCTCACTCATTTTTCTGGAGGCACAGCTGCAGCTGGACGTGACTCAAGCAGTTTTTTATCAAGCACAAAGTCCTGTGTAATAAAATATAAATATTTTACACAATTGTGTAACATATTAAGCAACTTAAGCAACGCTTTGCATGTACAGACGTACATACAAGCCAATGCACAGTTCGACGCATGAGAAAATAAAGTGCCTTTTAAATGAAAATGCAAGGTGAACATAATGGTAAAAGAATATTGCCACTTCATTTGAGTTATTCTAGAACACATTACTGTGAATTATTAGAATTTCAAAAAATTTCTAAATGTGTGAAAAAAATTGGTAAAGTTTTGAAATTACATTGGAGTGAAGGGCAAATCTTGCGAATCTTATAACATGCGGATCGCCCTATATCGACAGAATCTGATACAGCATGTTTTTTCGCACAATTGTGTAACATGATCTCATCCGCATACGTCCGCCTAAGCAAAATATCATTTTTGTAAATCCATTTTCAGCAAGTTTTAAGCAAGAAAAAAATATATTGGACGCGCCCAGCTGGCAATTTCAAACCGCAAAGGCACTTCTTTTTCTCATCTGTCGCAGTGTGCAATGGCATTCAATTCACCGAGTGCCAATCTCTCCTCTTTGGAAAAAAATACGAGAGCGAGAGATTACATTCAGTCTCTTAAATTGAGACTCTTGATATGCGACAAACTCATGAGTTGTGTGTACACAAGTCATCAAACCAAGTTGATGATTTTCCACTTTCTCTCAGAAGGAGTCGTCCAGAGAGAGAGAGAGAGTCGCTAGGAACCTTGCGACTCTCTCCATTCTACGTTATGACCCGACCGAAGGTCAGATTTCTGGTTTAACTAATTGATTGTGTTGTGCTCGTGTTGTGTGAAAATAGAGTTTATTGATGGTTTTATGTGTTTTGATCCTCATACAACCTCACTACTCCTGTGGTAATATCAGACAATGCCCCGATTTAATTACAAAAACATGCGTGAAGATACAAAGGGAAGGTCAAAGGAGGCCATTAATGCAGCATCGGCATTACAACTTGGTTCCAACGAGCCCGGTTCCCAATTTCTAAAAGGACAAAACTCCGTCCGGAGCCTCTTCGTGTGTTTGACTGGCTTACAATCAGTTCTTACATTTGGCGTTCTTGATTATCAGCTATAACTATGCTACCAGTATCATTACTAAACTCGTGGGTGGAAAATCTTCCAAATTTCCCGAAACCGGTTCGGTGAAGAAAATCTAAATGTGGGTGAAAAAATTAAGTTACATTATGCGACAAAATAAAATGATGTGTGTCCTATTTATTGTTGAACAAAATCTTTGCATGACATATAGTTAGTCAAGGTAATAAAATTTTGTTTCATTTTGTAGACAATTTTAATAAATAAAATTCCAAGGATTACCCTAGGGTGAACAAAACGAAGTGATTCGGTGAAACCTTTGGGCTTGGAAGATTTTCCACCCACGACTAACCTTATGGATATGGTTATTTAAAATTTTAACAGAGTCCTATAATGTTTGTAATACTAACACTTATTTGATAAACGAAAACGTTATCTAAAGTCTTCAAAAAACGTAACAATTGTGCCTCTTGCAGGTATATACAATCTTATTCCTATTTTTTGTATTTTTTTTATATAATACATTTTCTTAAAGCATGGGATTCAACCTTCGTAATGTATTTTCCTCTGATGGTTAACTCTGATTCCCTGCTTCCAGTCTGAATCAAGTTTTATCTTTTCAATTGCCCCTACATCCATATTTAAAAAATATTTTAATCTAGAATTTAGATTGTCTACAAATAGTTTCCTTCAATTATATCAAACGACGGAAAAGTAAAAGTGCTATTCTTGGTATGACTTTTAGCTCCGAAAACGAGACATAAGAATTGTGTTTAAATGTCTGGGGGTACTCAAGACAGCTCTCGTTAATAAAATGAAGCGTCCATCAAAATGCCCCGATGTATTGGACGCCTAAGTGTCACAGCGTGTGTACGTACATTTGCAGAAAGAACTTTGCAAATATATTTAGAGCACTTTTTTCATTTATCGATTATTTGTTTTCTTATCCTAATTTAGCGAAAGTAGAACCTAAAGCTTTGAACGGCAGCGGGACTTTCCGACGGTACCGGTATGGAAAAGGCAAAATCTCGTCCCGAGAGTTTTCGGGATTTCCCTCCCGGGACGGTAAGATTAGCTTCCCGTACCGGAACCGGCGGTGAGGTATCGGGAATCCCGGAAATAAAAAATTATAAAAAAATGGCCTTTTTGGGCCAACAATTAATTATAAGCAAAATTAGACTTCTAAACTTCTAGTAACGATGCTGATGACTAATTGTTATGGCAACGTAAGTTTTACCACAACAACTAGTCATAACGTGGTTATCAAAAGTTTAACTTTGCTGAAAATTTACCAATTGTGGCCCAAAAAGTCCATTTTTTCAATAGTTTTTATTTTCCGGGATTCCGAGTACCGCACCGCCGTTTCCGGGACGCGTATTTACAAACCCTACATGAGATTGGGACGTTGTTTATTTATTGAATTATTGGCCATGTAAAATCAACCTGTTAGGGGTAAAATTTAATTTTAAAACTTTTTTGCCTCTTTGCATTTTTTTATTTGGCCCTCCATTTTAAAGATAGGTCATCATTCTGACCTCCAGATTAAAAAATTTTACAAGTCGCTTAAAACATTGAAAGGGGGAGGACAAGCAGGATTCGCACGACTTTGTCTGTAACTGGCCCCTTTCATATTTAACACAACTTTCATTATTGTGAGGCCAATTAAGACGGTTTGGCCTAAATGGCTATTTGAAAAGTTGGATAATGGTCCCAACTAATTGCGGTAGCGCAACTAGTTATTATTAATTATTTGAATTGTATAAATAATTTATTTTAAAAATCAGTTGTTGTGATTTTGATGATTAAGTTATGATTTGTTAAATGGGTTCAAAAATGTCCAAATTGTAATATTTTGATGACCATTTTGTATTATAAACTTGTGTAATAGTCCAATCTGACGTTTTAACAAGCTAAAGTCACAAATTAATTGTGACTCCATTGTTTGATAAATGATTTACACATTGTAAATTCTCATAAAAATGGGCAACATTTTGGCTTAAGAAAACAATTAAAAATAATATTACAATCACAATTAACCTGTGAAATTAATTGTAAAACGTCAGCGTGGACTCCTACACAAGTTGCAATTAGTTGGGACCATTATCCAACTTTTCAAATAGCCATTTGGGCCAAACTGAGCTAATTGGCCTCACAATAATTAAAGTTGTGTTAAATATGGAAGGGGTCAGTTGCAGACAAAGTCGTGCAAATCCTGCTTCTCCTCCCCCTTTCAATGTTTTAAGCGACTTGTAAGATTTTTTAATCTGGAGGTCAGAATGATGACCTATCTCTAAAATGGAGGGTCAAATAAAAAATGCAAAGAGGCAAAAAAGTTTTAAAATTAAATTTTACCCCTAAGAGGTTGATTTTACATGGCCAATAATCCAATAAATAAACAACGTCCCAATCTCATGTAGGGTTTATAAATACGCGCTCCGATGTAGTCTAGTACAGGCTCTTAGAATCCGTCGAGAAAATGAAAATCGGCTGAAAATTCGATTTTTAATTCACGGTTTAAGTTGGGCCAAAAACACGAAAATCGCAACTTTGAAAATTCGCACAGGCCTCAAATAATTTTCTGAAAAAAACCAAATACGTGATCGCTATTTCTATGTACTCTTTCAGAAAAAAATTAAAAACTCAAAAATTCCGACCATCGGTCCGCAGCTTCCAGCTCTGACTAGGAGCCTCTCATATGACTTTATAACACGGGGCACTTATAACAAATGACCGTTATAACTCCACGTTTATGACATTTGACCGGACAGTAAACAAAACTGCCATTTAAAACATGTTGCTTTGACCCATGTGATCTACAGTCCCAGTTTTAGACTTTGACATGGAACACAGGTCAAACGGTTCAGCATTTTGACAAGATAAGTACGCCGTCTTGTTTATTTTATATTTTCAATTCATCTCAAATAATTCTAGGTGTGTGCATGCTTTCCCCAAAATGCGCCATAATTAATTTGAAACCATTATTTAATTATGTTAATGATAATTTTAATTTATTCAAACTCATCAAATCCAACTTGCTCCCCATTCTCTTTCAATTCCTCATCAATGTAATTAAACAAAGGTTCAAAATAATTGAGAAGTGATTTTGTATTTAAAT
The DNA here is from genome assembly GCA_034700945.1 of Arrhopalites spinosus. Classification (NCBI taxonomy): domain Eukaryota; kingdom Metazoa; phylum Arthropoda; class Collembola; order Symphypleona; family Arrhopalitidae; genus Arrhopalites; species Arrhopalites spinosus. Next base: position 7,674 of record JAQIVZ010001151.1, read on the forward strand.
TTGAATTTCCCGTCAGTTTTTTCAACGCTATTGGCCATGGCTCCGAGAATCCCAATTTCATCATGTCCCTACATCAATTAAATATTTTAATTAGTATTAATTTCGGTAAAATATTTTATAAATTTCCTCACCCAAATAATTTTCCCGCCTTTTTACTCCCATCAAAATCACACTGATACAATGGTCTTGTATTCGGGTCATTAGGGTCATACTCCCCAGCTGCTATACACATGGCTTCGTAAAATTGGAATTGGAGAATGTGACTTATAAAATATCTACAATTAAAAATTCAAAATTAATTTTAAAATTATTTTAATAATTTATAATTTTAATAATTAAATTAATGACCTAATATACTCGACATTGGCCACGATATGATATTTAGCACTAGGGTCAAAATCTTGATCCCTCCTTTTTGTGGGAGGAGCAATCCCTTGATTTGATTTTCGAATTTCCCACCATTTTCGATTATAATCTTCCACCCCAATCGACCCATTAAAAACTCCCCAACGCCAACTGTCCATTGAAATTGCAAAGGGGAAAAGGGCGAACTAAATACAATTTTTTAAATTATTCATTAATTATTTAACTAAATTTTTGGGGTTACCTTTTTGAGGGCCATGTAATACAAAAAATTGATATCCATTTTTGAAACTGGCGCCTTCATAGTTTTTTCAGGAGTGCAATTTATATCCACTTGAATATCCAAACCGAGAACACATTTCAAGTGTTTTGGGGTCATCACCGCTAGAGCGAGGGAGTCTCCAATTGCCTCATGAAATCCGGGATTAGCGCCATCACGGAAGGTGAAGGGGAGGTCGGAGTATTGCATAAAATATTCGATGTGACCCATCTACCCAAACCAAATTTAAAATTGGCGCTCAATTTAAATTAAAATTATTCGAACCTCATGATGAATCGTGATGAGATCTCGATGGTTTACTTGAGTACACATTTTAATTCTGTAGTCAGTGTTCCCATGACCCAAACAAAAATCGTGAGCGGAGCCATGACACACCACCTCTCTCTTGGGAGGTCGCTCAATCATACTTTTGGCCCAAAAAGTTGGGGTCATTTCCAACAACCCCAAATTCTTGTAAAATTCATTGGCCACCTCAAACATTTTATGGGGGGTGTAGTTGGCTTTCAACATGGCCGCCGTGGCGTCCAATGAAGAGACTTGGGGGTAAGGCTTAGTTCTTGAATCTAAAGAAGTCCAATCTTGACCCCACATGTTACCCATTAAATTAGTGGGGAGGTACCCGCGACTGGAGATTTTTGTGGGGTATAGAGGGCGCAGTTTCATCCGGACGTAGGCATGTAATTTATTATAGAGGGGTCGGAGTTCCTCCCAAGTTGTAAACATTTCTTTTTCGAATGTCCCGGTAGAGAAATCTGGCGACCCGTCGTCGTATGGTACCGCCCACATTTCACCCATGTTTTCGAATCCTATAACAGAAAAGTGAATTTAACTGTGCTGAATTGTTACCAAATTTTGAATTTACCATTCGATTTGGCCATTATGTTTAATAAATCCATGAATCGTTTGTACTCGGAAGAGGGCACTTTCTGACTCATGACGTCATGCCAGGCTGTCCAGTAGTGGGCCAGTTCGTCGTAATTTAATGATTTTTCCAATTTCTCTTCGATTTCTATGAAATAATTAATTATTTGTGATTATTAGACATTATTTTTTAATTTCCTGGCTTTCAGTTTTAAAAATATTTTGAAATAATTTTAAATTACCCGGTTCAAGTCGCAGCGTACAATTTGCTGGGTCTTCGAAAGCACAAACGGTGGCACTTGCATAGTCCGACTCCATTTTGGTCATCAATGTCGTCATCTAGTGTCAAATGTCATAAGTGTAGAATTAAATATATTTAATTAAATTAAAAAAATTTACCTCATTAACCAAAACAGGATCCATTTTACCTGGCCCGTCAATAGCCAAATTTTTAAATTGTCTTTTTGTCGACGGATTTTTAAATTCTTTCCAATTTGGAAAATGATCAAGAATAAATTGCTGAACTTTGCATTGAAATTTTAAATAGTCGTCCATTCCCTTGACCTAAAATAAAAGATGACCACTTGACATGACCTCAAAAAATTAATAATTTAATATAAAAATTAAAATAACCGATTGGCGTTTATTTTCTGGTGTAATGTCCGTACTATAACTCCATTCAGTTTGGGTTAGTTGGTTACATAGAAGAGAATAATTGACAGTTAATTTTTTTAAATATTCTTCTGCCTCCAATTCATTCTCAATTAAGTCTGTACAATTAATTGAGTTTACTGTATAAATTAGGATAGTAATTAAAATAAAACTCTTCATTTTTTCCCGACTAATTGTGACACTAGCACCTGCACAGTGGCTCGCTCAATTTCAAACTAAATTAAACTGAAAATACCACAAATCTTGACCTGTCGCTTAGTCACGTGACTTAATTATTGAACTAATTACGTTGACGAGACATAAATGGAAAAAATAATTTACTCTAAAAACTAATGAACATTATGCATTTGTTAATCATCCCAAAAAAAAGTTTTAGACATTAATTAAGAAAATGGTCAATTTAAAGCACCTTAAGCCATAAGACTCTTATGATAAGAGAGACAACAGTGTAGATAAAATAGAGATGGGGGTCTCAAAATCAACGTCATTAGCCTTGCATACTCTTATAATTAGTTAATTATATTTAGTTTAAAATGGTAAAAGAATAGGAATGGTCAGTTTTCCAGGAAAAAGTGATGGGGATTTTCCAAGGACAAAAAGAAAATTTTTTGATGATGAAATAATGACACAAAAGCTGACAATTTTCATTTAACAAGTATTGAATACATGCTAAATTTAAATAAAAAAAATAAAAATTGTAATTAATTAGGTAATTGAAAACGAGAATACATTGTATTCTCGTTAATTGCAATTAAAAGATGGAACATTTTTTTCCTGTGACCGGTCACGGCAGATCTAATTTCGTTTGGCACACAGTAAAAAAAACAAAGTATGGAATCGTCACAATAATTTCAACGGCGGCTGCATAAAAAAAGCCTAAAATGTATAGAAATGGGCGCCATGTCCACTTTGGAAAAAAAAATAACGAGAGAAAGCAACACACAATGGCCAAAGACATTACAAATAATATAAACATCCGAATTTTTAAATCCAAGGGCCTTGACCCAAATTTGACCCTCTTTCTTTTACCACATGAACCTTCCACCCACACCCCCTTTAATTGGGCTCCAACTTTGTTTTTCAGTCAAAAGTCTGACTTTTGACCTAAAACCTTGATGGTGGCCTGACTTGTACTATTGTCACATTCTTTGTCCCACGATATGACCCAACTCCTAATTTAGTAGAATCCATCCCTAAATAACCAAACAAATATTTGATGGCTCCGCGTCCTCTGATCGCAGGCTACATGAATTTTTCTTTGTTCATAAAAAGTATATTTACAATCAAGTCTTGAAATTGGACGTTGTCCAAAAGAAGAAAATTGATTCAACAACAAAAGTAAGAGTGGCGACAATCCAGGCGCCGAATGCGAAATAGAGGGAGGACTTCAAAAGGGAATTGTCAATCCTCCTCAATTTTTCCATATTTCTCTCATCAATTATATCTTGAGCTGCCCATTTCCAAATTTTTGGGTCATGTTCTTCCCGTCCTCTAACTTGTGTCCAAATATTGATAAAACGGCCCAAAGTCACCCAAAATTTTTCAAGTCCGGAAGTCGCAGCTTGTTTATAAGCTCTTACAATAAAATCCAAATTGGGGGAGGTGAATCTTCAAGTAATTGTTGTGTAATAAATGGGTTGTTCAAGTACAAAATAATTTATTTCGTGTTCAGCACTCCATAATAATGCATACGCATCAGGATAGTCAGACGACACAATTATGGCCTCCTTGTCCCTTTCTACAGACCCAATTCCTGTCAAATTGAGCCAGTGGTCCAAAATCAAAGTTAGCGTGGGGTCAAACTTTTTGCCTATACCATTTACATCATCCAGGATTTCACGAATATAACCGTGAGCCAATTCTGTAAACTTAAAATTTAATTGAACCAGTTGGGTCAAATTGTAGTCGATGATATTGACACCAGGGACAAGGGCCGTACTCTTCAATTCCATTAGGTACAATGGACTACAAATGAAAGCCATCATGACCCAAATTGTGTAAAATATTGAGCGACGTTTTTGTGGTAAAATTTGAATCCAGAATGGGGTCACAATAGAGAGGACGCTGGTGATGAGATCAGTCCCAAGTTTGAAGATCAGTCGATAAATGCAAATGGCAACGAAATGGAAGAGACCAATCAGAGACCAGAGAGAATTTGTAAATGGCAGAGACATGGAAAGAAGAGGAGACTCCATTTTAGAAATGGTTTTAGAATAAATAATGGTCAAATTCATGGTAAACATTTTCATTTTTACAGTCTCCACAAAAACCCGACATGGTTCCCCAATATTTACCATTGTGGTAAATAAAACTAGTGGGCCCAAATTGGAGGGAAATATTCAGCCGATTTAAAAATTCACTAACCATTTTTATTCGTGGGAGCGCATAAAATTTTGTTTGGAGCATGCGACGATAATTCCAGTTTATGGCGCCCTCTGGAACCGTTTCATCTCGAGAATAAACTTCCCCAAGGAAATATTTTGATCTTTCCCTTACCATCACTTTTTTAAGCCAACCTACAGAACTTAACCTGCCAAACCAATTGACTGACTGGCTCACATCCAAAAGAATCAATTTGATCCGCATTTCATAACCAATTATGTAAGGGTCAAGAATCCAAGTTGACCTCAGTTCAATTATTTCTACCGATGAATAATAATAGAATTCAAAATGCAACAAATTGACGGGCGCAAAGATCAATTCGACGACAGTAATATAATATTGAATTGGGGTCACAATCAATTGTGGGTCATTTCCAGTACGGAATGTGAAGGCCATGACAAGGTCATGAAATACATTGCGACCTCTACTGTCACTATATTTCACCATGAACAAGAAGAGAAGCCATTGTAAGCCCTTGACGGGATTGTAGACATTGTAGTCAATTAACAAGTGAATGTTAGAGCCCTCAATAAATTTTGTCGCCTCGTTGGAGCCGCACAAACTAGTGAAATTTTTGACGCAGATTTTCAATTTTTGAGTGGTAGCCAAAAAGCTGGGGATTAATTCTCCAATGGAGAAAGTGTGAAACGTTAGTTTTGATTTGCTTAACAATTTCAAAATGCATTCTAAATGATCTTCATTTTTATTGTCCCCTGAATTAAAACAAAGGGAGGGATTGTAACATTTAATTAATTGGATCGGAAAAGAAGTGGAAACAATTAAAAAAATAATTAATTTCATGTTCTATTAATTATTTATATAAAATAATTAAATGGTTCAATTAATTTATAATATTAATTAACACCACTTTAGAGTAACGTTTTACTTTGAGGTGAATGCAGACAGTCTGTGAAAATGTAAAATAAAATAAAATCTCAATTAGAATTTTATTGGATATTTAAAATAAACATTATTATAAAAAGAAACATTTCATCTTTAATGGGCTTGCATTTGCAAGTTAACACAATGTTCACCAACTATTTTTGTGTTTTATGTGTTCTATCTTATTTGTATGATAAATTCATGGACATTATTAAAATTGCATTATTTGATTTAAAAATTTATTCTGTCTGTAGAGTGTCAGACAGTGTACAGTGTCAGTGACAAAAAATGAGAGTTTCATGTTTACAATATTTCTTATTTATACTTTACATTGAGTTATTCAGCTCATGTAAACGTATGCACTTTGGCTTTGGGTTTCTCAAGAACCCTTTTAAAATATTTATTTATAGTTTTAAAACTTTTCAGACTTCACTTGTTCAATTTAAAATCCAGAATTTATTCGTCAAGATAAATTTAATTATTTGATAATTTTAAACATTAATTTATTACTTTTATTTATTTAATAAAATGCCATAAATTCAAAGTATTTCAAATTTTTATGGTTGACCTTCAGTTGACAGTTGACAAAAATCTTTTTATTTCATCTTGCAAAAATTTAATTCCGTTTGCGAATATTAAGCCAAACACTATCAGCCGGATGCAAGAGACCCCCTCCTGCGTATTTGGGTGGTATTGATGTTTTTTGACATGGCGAAAATTCAAAATGGAGGACAAGGGAGGCTATCACTGATTTGGCTTCTATCAAAGCGAATCGATTGCCAATACAAAATCTGCCGAAATTGCACAAAAAGAACATAAATTAGTTGCAAAAAAATTATTTGTAATAATAATAAATTATTTAATATTTACCTGGGTCCATGGCCAAAAGGAAGGTAAGATAGGGGTTGACGTTTTGCTATATTTTCTTTGGTGAAGCGTTCCGGGTCGAATTTATCGGGTTCAGGCCAATATTCCGGGTCGTGGTGCTGCCAAATTTTAATAGAAGTAAAATTAGTCAAACAATTATAATTTTGCAAATTCATTTTTAGACTGTAAATCTACCACAGCATAAATGGGAATGATGGCTACTGTCCCTTTCGGCATGACATAATCCGAACCGGGAATTTTGTATGGACGAGTTGCAACTCGATCTGCCCTGACTGCAGGCGGGAATTTTCTCAAACTTTCTAAAAAAATGTTGAAAATCAATTGCAGTATTTAGTTTCACTATTTGAAAATGAGTAATGACAATTTTAAAAAACAATTACCTGCAATGACCATCTCAAGATATTTTAAATTTAAAATAATATCATAAGAAAATTTCCCGCCATTGTCATCATACGCCATTTTGACCTCATTGTAAAGTTTTTCTTGAACTTCAGGATTAAGGGCAAGGGCGTAGATAGTCCAGAGGAATAGAATTTCTGTTGTGTCAAACCCACCCAAAATGAAGACAAGAGCTTGGGCAATAATGAGGTCATCAGTGATCTCCATTTTTGAATTTCCCTCTCCATTTTTGTCACCTGATTCTTGTGCTTGACGTGCTTCTAGCATCAACTAAAACATTAAAATGTGAAATTAAATTAGCATTATTTATTGTGCAAAAAAAATTATTTAAAATTTAAAATTACTTGCAAAAAATCATCTCGAATTTCTCCCGTCTTGATTCGATGTCGAAGAATATCGACAATGACACGTGACAAAAAATTGTCGGCAGTGGTGTCCATTAATTTGATTTTAAAAAATTTACTCAATTTAGGGCTAATCGTAAAGAAAAACATTTTCCAAAAATTCCGCCCTTGAAAAGTTTCTTGAATGCGATGACCCATTTCAGAAAATTCTGACCCCGGGTCCTCAAAAACATTTGCGTGAATCCCAAAGGCCGCCGAGGCAATGACGTCAAGGGTCACTTTCATGAAAAAAGGTCGAATTTCGAGATCTTTATTGTCCTGGTGGGAGTTTTGAATTTCTGTGGTCAGCGCTTTAATCAATTTGGTGGTACTTGACTCAAAAATTGGGTACATGCGTTTTACTTTCCCGGTTGTGAACTATAATGTTAATTGTGCTTAAATGTAGTTTAATTATTTTTAATAATTTTATTTTACAGTTGGACTCATGATACTCCTCAAATTTTTCCAACCTTCTCCGCTTTGATTCATGAGCGCCACGTGCATGTGTGGGTCAGCTTTTTCGAGATCGAAACTGTATAATAATTATTTTTAATTCCGATTTAAATTAAAATTAATTTTATTAAATTATTTACTGGCGACGGTCAACAAATGAATCAAAATCTTTGACACAAATATTTTTTAAAAGTTCCAAGTCCGCCACAAATAAAACTGGCTCCCATAACTGAACACAAAAAAAATTAAATTAAATTATTTTCAGCGGGAATTATAAAACTAATAAATTATAATGCTAAATTAACCTCTGTAACCCCGCCAAATCGATGAGGTTTCAAAATTTCATAAGCTTTTAAATCAGGCTTAATTAATACTGTGTCACCAGTTATAAATCTTTTGAGAAAATTTCCCGTGTCAACAAACTTGACCCCATGCTTAGGCCAATAATTTTGACCTCTTTGAATTGCATAAGAAAGTACACAGCCCAGCAAAAAGAGGGCGGAACCTGCAAAGAGAATTAACTGTAAAATCATTTTTCAGAGTTTTTCTGTCAAATTTTTAAAAAATGGCGTTCCATATAACTACATATTCTTAGGGATGATGATCTGAATTGGGAAAAATAAAATTGTAAACTAAAATTTGTCGAGTTAATTAAATACAGAGACAAATTGACGTGTAAATGACAAAAACAAATTTATATAATACTGTAAAACTTGTCATCAACGTCATATAGCAGGCATTAAGTTTGACATGAAAAATTTTCCAAGTTGATTTTTCGGGTGACGAGGAAAAGTTTTGTGCATTATTTTTGCGTCCTCATGGATCACGTGATAAGTAGCCTTGAATTGATGAAGATAATAAAATGATTGAGTTTTATTAAATTAAAAATTGTCAACTCATTTTATCACAATTAATTTATCAGCGAAAAGAAAATGGGTGACGAAAGGGTTCCAGGACAAAATGTCGAAAACCAAAATGTAAAAAGACATAATTTAGACCCCAAAATAACGACAGACAAAATGTCGAACGGATATTTTGAGTTATTTTGACGGTTATTTTGGGGTCTAAATTATGTCTTTCTACATTTTGGTTTTCGACATTTTGTCCGGACACGGGCGAAAGCGGGTGACAAAGCAGGTGACGGGGGGAGGGGGGTCTCGGCTTGGCGACAAAAGGTGACAACCACAGACGATATATAGTAACAGACGCGTAATGGGCATATTTCCCCTAGTGCAAAAAAGGAGGTGCATACATATGCACGACTCTATACCCAATGCCCTCGGGCTCCGGCTCGCGTTTCTCCAATTGGTCAAGTACCACGTGACCGGCCCCTCAGAGCCAATGAAAGAAGCGCGAGCCGCAAGCACGCGGTTTTATATGGGTATTACGCGTCTATATAAAGGCTTTATAGTCTATGGGTGACAACACTCTTGTCACAAAAGGGGGAGGGTGCTTAAAAATCCGGGATTTTGGGGTATTAGGGTAGATAATACGCTAGCTGTGTATATGGCAATGTCACAAAAATGTGACGTTCTCACTCACAGCTAGCGTATTATCTAGTATTAGGGTATTTGATATTTTGTGATTCCAGTACCAATTTGACTCCCGTCACAATTTTTTGAATGGGATATACTTGGGCCGCATAGAAAGTAAATTGCGCCCAAGTATATCCCACTCAAAAAAATGTGACGGGAGTCAAATTGGTACGGGAATCGTGAAATACCAAACCCTAGAGAGTTTATTAAAATCTGGAACACGACTTAAACTCTTATTTGTGGAAGAGATTTAAAATTTGGGCCACAACAATAAAATCTTTAACATCACTCCCATAAACAGGTAATAGTTTGAAGTTTAATTTTGTTTAATTTCTTCCTATAAAAACACTTTTAATTTACAACAAATTCTGAAATTAATTTTTAAAAGATTGTCATCTAATTGTCATCCAAAATTTTCATGGAATATTACAACTGATGGAGATAAAATTTGGAGTCATCCCTTTTCTTTTTGACCATTCAACATATTAAAAAGGTTAATAATGTACAAAATTAATGTCACATTTTTAATCATCTTTTACTTTACAAAAAACAAACTCCTGCCTATGTTGTAATTCATAATTTTGTAAATGAAATCATTGGTTTTTTGGAAACTAGAATTTTGAATCCGTCAAGATGAATCGAGTTACCAAAAAGTCAAAGGGGAATTTCAAAGCTAAAATAAAAGAAAGGTCAACATTTTGTGCCAATTGTTGTCAACTCCTCCATGAAAATGAATTGATTTTTTGTGCCTCACCTGAAATCTCCATCAAAACAGCTTTACATACTATTTACAATTTGGACCACAACAAAAACAACTTTACTAACCAAGAACCGGAAGTAGTAGTACTGTGTGAAAAATGTCATTCCATTTTTGTCAACTTGTTTAAGTTTTATGACCAATTTAATGGACTTCGTAAATTAACTTCGTACTTACACAAACAAATCCAACATTTGGACTCGCTACTCCAACAAATTGAATCTCCAAATAATCATCCAATTAAATCTGAACATGATGATGATGATTCTAGTGGTGGTAATAATGTTAATTTGGATTTTGATGATGATGTCAAAATGGAAATCTCTAGTACCGAAGAGGTCAATTCAGACTCGGATGAAGACTACCATCCTTCTGATCAAGATGACCTGACCTGTAATGACGTCACCCACTCTCCAGCTGCAGAATCGGAAGGTAGAGCTAAATTGTCACAATTTAATTTAAATGATCATTACTAAATTATAATATCGATTATTTTTAATTACAGATGACACGAGCAGCTATTCAGACTCTGATGATCCTCTCAAAATTGAAGATGATGAGGTTACAAGAGAACAAGAATCAGCAAACACAACTAATTCCTGTCATGGGTCAGAGAGCGACTTGTCCTGTAGTACTCAATCAGATCCCACCAAAAATATTGTCCGGGTGGAGAAAGAAACCAAGGTTCAAAATAATACTGCAATTGACCAAGTGGACAAGAAGAACATAATGTGACTCAACCGTCCAAACAAAACTTGGGTTGTAAAAAATGTTTCAAACGATTCCGTTCCCTCGAAAAATCCCAAATGCACCAGAAATATTGTAACGTGTCAAAAGATGACCTCTCAAAAGAATATCCGTGTACAGTTCCTGGTTGTAACCAGATTTTCAATGGCTCTAGAAAACTGAAAGCTCACCAAAAAGCAACTCATTTCGTCTTCAGTGAGGACAAGGTGACGTATACTATTTGTCAAGCGAGTTTCAAGTTCAAGAGCAATTGGAGTCAACATGTGAGAATTCACGAAGAGAATCGTTCAAAGTGTCCCAAATGCAGTCAACATATTACCAAAATTGAGTATCAGACTCATATCAAAGGTTGCACAGGAATGAAAACTTATACATGTGACATTTGTGGTCGAAATAATTTGGTGTACAACAATTTCAAATATCACATGGCAAAGCATACAGGAGAAACGTTTAAATGTTCCATGCCAAATTGTGACAAGACATTCGCCACCAAATATTATTTGCACCATCACGTTCAACAACACGACCCGTCCAATCAATTTAAATGTCCGGATCCAAGCTGTGGAAAATATTTTAAAGTGAAAAAAAGTTTGACTAAGCATATTTTGGTGACACATCCTTGTCTTGTTTCTGAAACTGAAGTAGAAAATGAACTGTGTCCAGTCTGTGGAGTCACCGTTTTGGGGTCAAATAGATTGAAAATCCACATGGAAATTCATAGCGAGGCAACATTCCAGTGTCATGTCTGTCCAAAGGCCTTCAAAAACAAGTATAATTTTGATCATCACCTCGCTCGTCATCAAGGGAAACGAACTGTGCCCTGTACTTTTGAAGGATGCTCCAAATTATTTTATCGAGAATACGAAGTCAAGAAGCACATGAAGACTCACACGGGAGAAAAAAATCATTTGTGTCCCATTTGTGGCCGGGCATCGTCAGATGCGGGTAATTTGAGGAAACATATGCTCATCCATTCTGATGTCAAACAATTCAAGTGTCATCTCTGCGATAAAGCTTACAAGCAACCCCAAATGTTAAAAACTCATCTTAAAACTCATCAAAACTAATTTATTCTCCAAATTTTGTATTTTCACAAAATAAATGTTTCTATTTAACCTTTGAATTATTTTTTTTGTCATAATTCCATTAAAATGGAATAATTTTTTTGGCACTTAAATTACAATCCAGACCCATAGCCCAAATTGGACGGAATGACCCTCCATTTCATCATCAGGGAGGCCTAGCCTATAAATGTGCCAAGTTTCATAATTTTAGAGCGACCCTCGCGCCTCGACTCCGGCTTCTCCTCGTAAGTTAAATCATGAGTCCCTCTCTATTTAATTGTGTTTGTTTTGTACAATAATTCCTTTTACATGTCTACGCACTGCCCTAAAGCGATGCAAGTTATGATGCATTTAATTTTCCTGAAGCATTTTTTAACAGACAAACAAAAATTCACGCACTACGTACTTTCCACAATTCTTTCTAGATTGTCTGTACTTTTAAATTTTGAGTTTAATTGCAATTTTAATTAAATTAACCTTGAGACATTATTTTGTCAAAAAAATAATGGCGTCACTGGGCTATCCTGACACTTGTCAATATTCGGATTATTTAGTCAATGGGACACTTCCAAATTCAAATTCATCATCATTTCATTCATCTGACAATTGTTTTATTCGTTATGATGTCACGGTGTGTCAATGTAAGTTTTGGTCATTTAAAAAACGGCGCTAATTTAAAATATTTGAATTTCGTCTAGCAATCCTCCTCCTCCTCACTGCTTGGGTCATCTCGTACAATTTATTTCATTGGCTACATCCAACAGAATTTATTCTCCAATTAATTCGACCTTTGACCCACCAACTCAAACATGAAGTCCCAAACCAATTATCAAAAATTGAGGGTCATCCACCCGACCTGGAATTAACGTACCTAAAAACAATGGCCGAATTAAACCAACGGGCACGCCGGGTACTTGAAAAAGACTTGACATACTTGAGGGAGGAGTTAACCCTTAAAGAGGCGGAGTTTGCAGGAAAAATTCAACGTCTGGAAACAAACCAGGCACTCCTATTGGGTGAAAAAGATTATTATTCAAATGAATCAAAAAAACTTAAAATTGAACTCATTAATCGAAATGACTATGTTGAGAAAATATTAAAAAAGAAGAAATTAAAATTTCAAGAAAAATTTGAAAATTTAAAACAAAATTACGAAACAAAATTGGCGGCAATGAGAACAGAATATAATTTTAAATATCGTGAATGTGAAAAAAGTTTTATGGGTGAATTAAATAAAAGAATGGAGTTGTACCGGCAAAATCAAGTCAAAACGCTTCAAATTATTGTGGAAAATTGTAAACAAAATGAAGCCCATGAATTGACACACAAAGTAGAAGAGGAAATGGCGCCAAGTTTAAATCTCAATTTTACACATGGTCTCCTTAAATTTTCGCGCAGTCTTGAACCCACTTTAGAATTTATAGAAAATGGACACTGGGCGGCTAATTTGGTGTACAATATTTTAAAAGAAAATACTCAATTTCAAATTGACCGCTACGTTATAGCGGGAAGTTGTGGTAAAAATACGATGACCTTTGATGACCATAATGAAGTACCCAATTTTGCCATCATAATATTTTTAAATGACGTGGCGCCACCTTTTAAAAAAGAGATTGAAATTATTGTTAAAACTTTGCAAGAATATAGTCAAAAATTTAAGCAGGAGATTGACGACCATGGCCATGACAGTGCAAGTGAAGAGGTCAAATTTAAGGTCAAATTTTCAACAGAACTTTTAGTCAGATTTGAATACCGACACATTCCTTTTGACTTACTACCCGCCAAAAATTATTCAAGCCAGTCACAGTCTGACCTCGAAATTGACCCAGAGAGAAAGAGTCAATTTGAAGGTTGTTTGAAAGACATGCAAAAATTTGAAAATCAAATAATTCGCGCCGGCTACAATTTTTCTAGTGTGCGTCTTTTCAGAAGTTCAATGTCAGAATTGTCTATCAATTTTTTTAAAGGTCAATCTCAATTTACACATGACCTCATCCGCATTGCCAAATATTGGGATACTCATGTTCAATTGGATGGGAGTGGCAAGGGAGAAGACATTTTTGTTAGCGGTCGGCCATTTTTAATTGAATTGGTGGCTATTTATGCAAGTGAAATTTTGGAAAAAAAGAATTTGGCAAAGGTCAATGATCTTTATGATGGCGTCCAAACGTTTTTAGAATTAATGACAAATTTTGGAAATTTAAATATTATTTTTACAAAATTTTATGAAAGACAAGTCGTCCCTTCCACCATTTTGAGTAAAAGGCCCTTAATTTTGGATCCTGTGTGCCCTTACCATAATTTGGCTAGTTTTCGCAAACATCCACAAGCCAATCGAAAAATTGTTTTGCAATTTCAACACAAGGCTGAACTTTCATTGGTTAAATTGAAAAGTATGAAAATGGCAAATTTTAAAGATTTAAAAGATATTCAAGATATTTTCAAGTAAAAAAAAGGTCAGAGGTCAAGTTTTTTATGGTTAGAAAACTATTGTAGAAATTAATTAAAGAATAAAAAATCTTTTACAAAATCAAATTTTTTTTATTGAAAATGTTTCAAGCGAAATATTGCGAAAATATTACATGCCGTTGTCATTTTTTGCATGAAAATTAATTAACTTTTAAAATTAGTCCATGAACTTTGGTTTAATTTTTTGCACACACAAAAAACCACAAAATAATGAAATCATCAATTTTTGCAAATTTTTTAGTATTAGCAACTATTTTTATTGGGAAATCCGCAAATTCTATTTTTTTCCTCATTCCTTGTTAAAACATTTCCTTTAAATTTAATTGGAAATTAAATTATACTTAATTTGCTGCTTCAACAAATTGAGTTTAATATTTTAAAGTGTCTTTTTTGCAAATTTGCCAATTTGCACTGAAATGAAAAGGTAAAAAGTTTTTTATCGCTAAAAATTTACATTTAAAAATTATTGTTTTTTTTCTAATTTAGAGTTTAATACGTGCAAAAATGAGTAGAATTTCGCCCAGTTTGTTAATTGCAATTTGTATGACCCTGATCCTGACTCCGGTCAAGACAAAAGCCACACCTTCCCTATCAGATCAATTAAAGGACTACTCACTTTCATCAGGGTCATCAGAGGTCGAGCACAACAAATTGATGGAGAAATTATTGGCAAAATCTGTTGCAAAAAATTCACTGGATGAAGGTCACGAACCGGAAGTTGTAACAAAGACCAATTTACAAATAGAAACAACTGAAACACATCATGATTGTCCTACAAGCACCACATTTGACCTTTTGACCCGCAACTGTACTCTTTTAAATAATTCTGTTTTGACGAAGAATGGAATTGTCAAAACAATTTAAATATTAATTGTATTGTTAATTAAAATTATGATATTTTTCAAATAAATTGCAAAAAATCTATTGCTGTTGTTTCACGTGACTATTTTATTCAAAAATAATTCAAAAAAATGGTACAAAAAATTCTTTAAGGGTCTCCTCCTTCAATTCCATGTTTGTGAGCTAAATGTTTAGTTAAATAAATGGGGGATTTAAAAACTTTTTGGCAAAATTCACACTCGAGGGACATTCCTTCTGAATAATTTTCATGCATTTTGGCCATGTGATCCCGAAGGCTGAATTTATTTGATAAAAGCTTTTGACATACTGGACACGGCAAACTATTCGGTCCAGGTCCTGGAGTCCTCCTTCTCGTCTTCTTCACACCTGACGACCCTTGAGGGTCATGTCTAGCCAAAAAATGTTTTTCACGGGCAATGCGATTTTGAAAATTTTTATCACATCCCTCAACCTGACACTTAAATCTACTGACCCCTGTATGGACACTCATGTGGTGATCCAGTCCCACTTTTTGCGTGTACATTTTTGGACAAAGAGAACACATAAATCTTTTGAATCCTTCATGCCTCTGCATGTGACGTTGTAAATTAATTTTAAAATTGAAAACTTTTTTACAAACTGTACACTCAAATTTATCTTCATGTCCTTTGATGTGTGCTTGACATTTTTTACTAGTATAAAAATTTTTCCCACATTGAGGACACAAAAATGGCTGAACTCCAGTATGACTTCTTTCATGATCAGTGAGACGAGATTTGAAAATAAATCCCTTGTTGCAAATTTGGCATTTGTAAGGAAAATTGTCTGGGGAATCGTGAA
Source organism: Arrhopalites spinosus (assembly GCA_034700945.1). Lineage (NCBI taxonomy): Eukaryota > Metazoa > Arthropoda > Collembola > Symphypleona > Arrhopalitidae > Arrhopalites > Arrhopalites spinosus. The sequence continues at coordinate 23,489 of JAQIVZ010001151.1, forward strand.
GGGCCATTTCATGAACTTTACGTTGACTTTCTGCCCAAAAAGATGACATACAATTTGGGTCACTACAAGCAAAAATTCTTTGACCAGGATGATTAGTTAAATAATGTTCTTTTAGTTGGCGTAAACTTTTAAATTTAAATTCCCCGCCTTCTTCTTGTCCTTCTTCCTGTTCTTGTTCTGGACAACATATTGGACATGGAAATAATTGTGGAATTTTTGGAATGTGATCTTCTTTTCGATGATCACTTAAATGACGTTGAAATTTTACGTAGCCAGTACAACACTCAAGACATTTTGAACATTTGTATTCCTCTTGAATTTTATGACGTGTCAATTTATGACTTCGAAGATCAGCGGGTCTTGCGTATGATTTTGAACAATTTGGCATTGTACATTTGTGTAATTTCTCTGAGGGGTGACAACTACTCAAGTGTTCTAGTAGTTGTGGTCTTTTTAGGAAGGAGACAGATTTATCTGGACAGATGGGACAGAATAGTTGAACTTCTTCTGGAAGGTCATGACCGTTTCGTTCGGCATGTGCAATCAAGAAACTTCTTATGGGATATGTTTTACCACAAGAACAAGGGAATTGTGGAGGTGTTGGGGATTCAATTGTTGTCTTTATTTGAAAAATGGGTGGTGTACGTTTACTGGTCCTTGACTTTTTTGGTGAAATTCCTTCCTTGGGAGCATCCTGTGATATTTCGTCATCAGATGAGGTCACCGGTTCAATTTTTTCGTCTATAGGGTCAAAGTCCGGGTCATCAAGAACTGGTTCAAATTCAATTTCATTATTTTCTTGGTCGGGTGATGGGGGATGGTCGGGAATTTTCGGAGTTTGTGTTTTCCTTTTTGGTCTAGACGCTGGTTTTGAAGGTTGCGGGTCATTGCTGATGTTGTTTTGTACTGGGGTCATGTTATTGGATACTAAAGGCTTTCTTGTTTCTTGCTGGACGTGATATAACAAATTTGGTAAATTGTCAAATATTTTTGAACAATCCATACACTTCATTTTAAAGTTACTCGTGTCAGAACACGCGGGGAGTACATTTTCTTGATTATTATTAGTTGAATTTGATCTCCATGGGTTAGCAATGACATAGATGGGGACGATGGATATACTGAAATAATATTTAGTCAATATTAATCATTTCAAAATGAAATGCTCGTCGTCCTTTTCAATAACCAATATAATAATTAAATAATATTACACATTATCTAAAGTTATACGATATATAAAGTGATTAGTATGACACACTCACATATTTTGGTTGAGGGTATTCATTGGAATGGGCATTGGACTCGGTGCAATTGGTCTATTTTCTCTCCTCTTATTTAACTGTCCACTGGGATGACGATGATTTTTAGAATCTTGATCATTTTCAAACAATCTGTCACAGGAGTAACAATAACGAGGACGAATTCTAATCCTCATGTTGTCCTTCCTCAATTGATTCGTTTTGTCCATTTTTTGATGCTAAATAAAATTTTAAAAAAAAAATAAAAATAAACCATCTAATTTAAATGTGTCTTTTGACATAATTTAGCCTTTAAATATATTTAAAATTACAATTTTAAACTTGTAAATACTTACAATTCTTAATAGTTAATGAGAATATTAACTTTCAATCCCTGTTGAATAATGAAAGTCTTTTTTCTCTTGGAAAAGAACTCCTACAACGGAAAATATTTCCGTCATATGAAGTTTAACGACAACTTTATTTCATAATTTTCCTACAAGAAATTAAATGAATTTTATCAAACAAGATTAACTAAACTGTCAAAACGATGTTGGTGATTTTTTAAAGTTGGTTAAATGGAGTAAAATACTCTATTTCTTTGAAATTTGAATTTCAAAGAAATTTTCAAGGATTTATGCCTGCGTGCAATTCACTGCAGCGTACGGTAAAAATTGCATGTAAAAACACAAGAGACTTGTGTGACTTTAAAGCTTTTAATTGTAAATATAATTAATTTAATAACAATACAATTATTTATCTATTTTAGTCAAAGTTATGCAAATCATCTCGAAAAAAAGTAAGAGACAAGATGCACCAAAAAAGCTAAAGATGAAACAAAATAAAAAGTAAATATTATTTTCTTTCAAGGACAAAGCCTTAAATTCTAAAACTTGTCCCACAATCAAATTCTGTGTATCATGTTTCATATTTTGAAAATTTCCCCATTCTGTCCATACCCTATAAATTCCATTAGTCAACAGAATGATCATACGCCTAGACAAAATATTGGGATTATGCTGATCCATTCCATCAATAAGACTAAATCCACTCATCTCCAAAAAAGATTCATCCCGTCTCCCTTTTCTATTATGGGCAAATTTAAGGGAAGAATTAGAGTCCATTTGTAATTTAAAAATATTCCAAATTAAATCAAATTTTACATCCAAAGTGATGAGTACAGTTTTGTCAAAACTTAATTGGAGTTGAATATCATTGGTTAAATTGGCTAAACAGGTGACTCTTGTTCGACTTAAAATTCCCACATTTTTAAAATAAACTTGGCAATATTTGGTCTCACATCCAGTCTCATTTAAGGTCAATTGAGGGCAGGTCCTGACACAGTAAGTACTGGCTGCTTTTGCATCTCTGTACAGTTGATTTGTGAATAATCCTTTCTTTTGAAGACTGCCATCAACATTTTGACGTTCAGTCAAGCTTTTGTCCATGACCTGACCTTGACATGATGAATGAACAACAAAATAAGTGTACGTGTCCAGTCCCACAAATTCCACTCCTTTTTCCCAATGAGTTGTAAATGGATACTTGATAGCATAGTCACATTTAATTATTGTCACATAAATATTTCCCACTAAAAAACTAAAAAGAATCCACGTGACCAAAATTGGACGCGCAGTCTTGATTTGAATTTCCGTCTCAAAATGAGGAGTTTCCTTGTCTACTTGACCCACAAAAGCTGTACAAATCCAGAAAAGAGTTGGCTCAATAAATCTCATTTTGATAATGAATTTTTGTGACATCACAATGAGGAGGGTAGCCACAACCCCAATGGAAATGAGGAGGGTCAACCATACAAAAGGGTCAAAGGGTGTGGCATAAATTTGGAGAAAACTTGATTTGTAATTGATGACCCCATCAGCTGTAATAAAATTATATAAACGTGTTTGAGTAGGGAACCAATGAAGTTGTGGGGCATAATTTGAGTGAATTAAAATCTCTTCAAATCTTATGTAACTAGAAAAACGCGTCCTACTTCCATGACTCAAGGTCAAGTTGAGGTCACACAAAAGAAACCGAATCACGTGATCTGTAACTGAATCATCAATCAGTTTATTTTTTGTTGTGTCTTCAAGTCTCTTGAAGGGCGACAATATTCTTAATTTGAACCTTCCCTGTGTCCCTGTGTCCTTCTGACATAAAATATCGGACCCTTTGTCCCGACAATTTTTGTCGTTGACACTAAGATTTTGGCGGGAATTTACAGTTTTTTTGTAAGCCTTCACCATGGCTGAGTAACACGATGAGGATTTTCTCGTTGTTTTATTGAAAGGGCACACAAAATGGGAATTAAAAAGGTCGGGACAGTCTAACAAACAAAAAAATGATCCCCGCCGAATTTCCTGGACCCACATTCCAAAAGGGGTGAGGGGTTGTTCATGAAAGAGGAGGAAAAATGACCCAAGTTGTCTACTATTGTGGTCTTCTACTAAAATTTTCAATTGGGACATACCCTTTTCTAAAATCAATTTGGTCGTGGTGTGAGTTACAATTAAATTTAAATTTGGTCCCCTTGTGTTACCAAGCGTGCCCCATTTCTCTGTTAAAGGGCCTACACGGAATGGACCTCGAAGGAATTTTAGGGTCAAATAAAAATTTATGGGGTTGTGGGTTTGCAGTGGGTCAAAGTCAAAAGAATCTCTTGATTTTTGATTGGACAGGAGTATCACGTTGACGTAGTTAAAAATATTCTTGAGGTCTTTTAGCAAACTAACCGATTTTTCACTGGCTCGAATACTTAAAGAATTTTGGAGATGCATTGAATTCAAAAGAATTGGATGAGTGTCATGGCCTTTATGGAGAATTTGAGAGAATTCAATCAAGTGGAAAAAACAAGACACTTCATGACCTATTTCGATCGTAGTTGGTAACATATTTAAGATCATGACCCTATTTTTCAAAACTACACGGCACTGGGAGCTAACCACAAGAATTGAGAGGATGGACAATACCAAATTATTACATGACGCCATTTTAATTTTACGGCACAATTAAAGATTTTTTTCTTAGTGCCAACATTCAACAACTCTGGGCTATCTTGATGTATTTTAATTTAGGCAGGTCTACCATTTTCAAAATTGTTTTTGTCTTTTCAATTTTTTACATCCCCCACCCACATTTGAGTCAAGCCTAAAATGTAATCGTTTAATTTAATTGATTTGATAAATATTTTATTCTGAATAATTCCATCTAAAATTTCCAATTTAGGAGGTCCAAATGTGGCCGCGCCAAACTTCAAACATTTTTAAGCGCAAAAATATAGCCTTCAGCATGTCAGCATTTTAATCAAAGTTAAATATGGCGAGTTTTTGAGAGATTAATTATTTTACTCGTTTCTTGAGGCTTCGAAGAAAGTTTGGACTTGCGCACACACGCACGTGGAATGTGATGCTTAAAATTTTTTTGTGGTCATAAGGTTGAAAATATGTAAATAAAAAATAAATGACCGATATGTAAAAAAGCAATAAAATTATGCATGATTTTATTTAGGTTCTATAAACCGACTCTGCATTTTTTATCTCTCCCTCCGCCGATAAATTAAACAAACATTGACAAAAAATGACAATACAAACAATTATTCTAATCATTTAATTCCTCTTCAACCATCCCCAAACTTGTTTGAATTTATTTAAGGATTTTGAAAATTAAAATTTTAAAATTAATTTAAATTATTAGTATTCAATCCCAAAAATTAATTTGTAAAAATGTTGCAAAAAATTCCACACCTTTTAATTGCACTCCTAATTTTAATTGCCCATCAAGATAATTGTTTTGGAGCCAAAATTCTATTTTACAGTGTCTTCACTACAAATAGTCATCACATGATTCTCCATCCATTGGCAGTTCGCCTCGCCCAAAATGGTCACGAGGTGACGTTTCTCTCCTCTCTGAAAATTAAGGGAGAGAACCCTCACGTGACTTATTTTTACCCCCCAAAAGTAAATAAATTTTGGTCCGACATTCTAGACAGTAGTGTTAGTGAACAAAGTTCAAAGGTCACAGAACAAAATGCCTACACTTCGGCACCACCTTTGGCCGCTCATTTATGTCAAATTCTTATTGAGGATGAACAAGTTCAAGATTGGTTAAAAAGGTCAACATTTGATCTCGTACTAATAAATGCTTGTTTCAATGAATGTGGTCTTGGTTTGGCGCATAAATTCAAAGCTCCTCACGTGATAATTCAAACTTCGGCTTTTGCTCCTTGGCATAATGAAATGTATGGGATTCCATTGGAGTCGAGTGTCATTCCGGATTTTCGTTTGAATTACCCCCAAAAAATGAATTTTTTTCAACGTGTTTACAATGTGCTTCATTCTTTGGAAATGTATTTAATTGTAATTAAATATCAATACTTTCCGGTGATTGAAGGCTATTTAAGGGAGTCGTTAAATGATCCTTTGATGCCAGACATTGGGACGATGGCAATGAATGTGAGATTAGTTTTACTCAATTCATATTTTGCTGCCGAGTATGGGCGATCTTTACCCCCTTTTGTGATTCCAATAGGAGGCATGCATTGTACTGAGACGAATGAGACGATGCCGCAAGTAAGCTACCAACTTCAAAATGGCGCCATTTATTTTTAAATATTTTTTATTTGTAGAATTTTGCCGAATTTGTCAATAAATTCCAAGATGGCTTCGTCTACGTTTCATTTGGGACAATGTCAAAAGCCTCAACGAGATTTGAGTCAAATTTATTGAAAATATTGTCAAAATTCCCGCGCGTTGGATTCATCGTTAAATGGAGTGGTCCTGAACCGTCTAACCCGCCGGGAAATATTTTACTTGTGTCGTGGGCACCACAACAAGTTTTATTGGGTAAATTCTCAAAATTTTTCAAAGTTGCAATTAATTTAATTTAATTACAATTTTGAATTTTAGCGCACCCAAAAATAAAGGCTTTTGTGAGTCACTGTGGAATGCTGTCTATTCAAGAAGCTGCTTATTATGGAGTAATTAAATTAAATTAATTAATTATTTTAATTATTAATTTTAATTTAATTCTAAAGGTCCCCATTATTGCAACTCCTTTGAGAGCTGATCAGGTATTAATTTTTAATTAATAATAATTAACTTAAATAATTGACAATTTTAATTTAAACACAGGATTACAACGCCGAATGTTTAATTCGACTTGGCGGGGCTGTTCGACTTGACATGCATGACCTGAGCATGTCAGATTTGGAGAATGCTTTTAGAACTATTCTGCAAGACAAGTAAATCCATAAATTTTTTGTTTTTTACAAATTAAAAATTAATTTTTCAAGGTACAAAAAAAATATGGAGATGGTCTCACAAGTTTATCGTGATCGACCTGAAAAGCCGTTGGAGACGGCAATTTGGTGGCTTGAATTTGTGGTGAGGAATGAGGTCAAGGGCAATGACCTGACTAATATGCAATCCTTGGGCATGTACCAATTTTGGTGGCAACGACGACTTTTAGATGTCTGGGGATTTTTATTGATTTGTTTTATTGTGGCATTATTTTTAATTGTGAAGATTACCAATTTAATTATCAAATTAATTACAAGGTTTATTTTTAGTGAAAAAGTTAAACAAAATTAGTTTATTTATTTAATTGTTTTTTGTTATTACTCTGTACAAAATAATTGTAGTGTAAAGAATATTAATTATATTTCACTACGACAAAATGTCAAAATTTTAATTATTATTTTAATTGATAAATTTAAATATTCACATTAACTAACAATATTATATTTTATTATTATTTTTTGTCAATATTTAATTTAATAAAATTTATAAATGTATAACAAAAAAGTGGAACAATTTCGAAAACATTGGGCAATGTTTCCAATGATGAAGGGACGGGAAACATTGCCGAATCTTTCCCTTTCCAAAAAACTATTAAATATCCATTTAAATATTTTAAAAAAATTTTAACTATAATTAAAAATGAAAATGTACTTTGATTTTAAAAACTTGAACTCCTCTTACGACCCTTGACATTTTGACCTTGTAACCTTTTAAGCAAAGATTTTTCTTCCTTGTGAGTCTTCATATGAAAAGCCCAATGAATTCTCCCAACAAATTTTTTATGACAAAACGAACATTTGAAATTCAAATCCCCTGTATGACCCTTCATGTGAAAGGTCAATGCCTGACTTTGAGTACAAGAAAAAGGGCAGAGGTCACACTTGAATTTTTCATTTACATGACTTTTCATGTGATTCTCAAATACAATTTTTTGTCTAAATTTTTGACCACAAACTTGACAACTGTGCCTTACAATATTTGCTGAATGACCCAGATTTTGGCCAGGGGTCGTCATTTTGGGCCCCTTGAGTTTTTCTTGAGAGTGAAAATGAGCTTCGTGACGTTCTATTTGATATTGTCGGTGGGCTCTATAAGGACAATGAGGATACTTGAAGGAGTAGGACAGGGACATTTCTACAAAATCTAACAATTTACAATAATTAAAAGGATTTAAATATTTTAAATTATTTTTTTTTATTTAATTACCTTCAAATTTTATTCTTAAATTCTAAACAAGACAATTCTGTGCTCTTGCTCTCGATTTTGGTGTCAAACTAAAAAAATAGGAGCCCTTGGATTAAATTTTTATTTTGGGGGTCTTTAGCCTTTGTCTTAAGCTTCAAGGGTGACAAATATTTTGAAAAGTCCCATGTTTAATTTAGAAGAGATTAAAAATAATATTTTTTTCATTTTAAATCCAGTTCAAACCGGTTCCAAGTCCATAATCTTAGTAATTTTTTTCAAGGGGACAAAGTACCCCCTAGAAGAAGGGATGAAATAAATAAAAATGTCACCTATTCAAAATTTCAATTTTATTTTTTTTAAACAACAAACTTTAATTATAATTATTTAAAGACAAAAACGCCAATAAAAAAATTAATCCTGTAGAAAACTGAACCCAATTCGACCCACTCTCTGTGCACCCACTTTCACGTGACCCATTTTTAAACCCGGGTTTACAAGTACATTTTTTATCTTTCCCGCATTCCAATTGATGACCTCCATAGCAAACTTCCCCGTCAACACATGACCTCTCAAAAGTGCCTTGACATTGACCTAGACTAACATTGACCCTTATCATGCCCTCGTCACATTGACAAACTTTTTTGTCTTGATTACAAACAAGAAAACTTGTATCATCACAAGAGGGCTCTGGTGTTTTGCAGGAGCCATCAAAAGGGACCATGCAGTCTCCATTCTTGTTTTCAGAAAGGCCATTACGGCATTGACATTGGAGGTCAGCTCCACATTCAAGGAAATTGGTTTCATCACAATTTGCTTGACCTTTTTGACATGACCCAGAAAGTGGAGTACGACAATCACCCTGTCCTATGTCAACAAGCCCTTCTTGACATTGACAAGTTTCTGAGGTTGAACAATTTAAAAATTTAGTATGGTCACATGGTTCCTGTTGAGCGCAAGACTCGTTGAAATTGGCACGACATCCATCGATTTGAAATGTAAAGCCTTTTTTGCATGCACACTTTTGATTTTGGTCACATGTCAAATACTGCGTCTCATCACAGATGTCAGTATGATTTGCACATGACCCATCAAAACCCATGCGGCATTGACCTTGACCTATATCGACTAAATCGGCTCTACATTTACATTTATGGTCGGCGCCACATTCAAGAAACTTGTTTTCATTACAAATTGGCTCTCCTGTCCCGTTGCCACAAGGGGCGCTAAATTCCGCTCGACATTGACCTTGACCAATGTCAACAAGCCCTTCTTGACACTGACAAGTCTTTGAAATTGAGCAGTTCAAAAATCTCAACCCATCACATGACTCCCCTAGGGCGCAAGACTGATTAAATTGCGCTCTACAAAGGCCTTCTCCAAGGTCAATTAAATCTTGGCGGCATTTACAAACTTGATTGTCACACTTGAGGAATGTTGTGACGTCACATGCTGGATACAAAATTCCCGTTTGGTGACAACGATCACCGAATTTGGCCTCGCATACCTTGCCATTGGTAACAAGATCACGACGGCATTGACAGACTCTGTTTTCACAGGTCAAAAATTTGGTTTCATCACAAGCTTGATTCTGGTCATCACATGACCCTTCGATAGGAACTCGACAATGACCCTCCAAATTTTCATTGGTGTCACCGATGCACTGACAAGTAAATTGACCTGAAGAATCTTTACATTCTGATCCAACTGAACATGTTGGAACAGGTTTGGCGGGATTTTGGTCAGGGTCTTGACAAATTTCACCAGCTTTCAGTACACATTGATTCAAGCTTGGACTATAACTTGAAATGGATTGGTCACAAGTGCACGTTTTTCTGAAATTTGGGCCCAGGCACTGGAAGAAATTGTCCGTGTCACATTGTGCAAAGGCTGTACAAGTGCCCCCGTATTTTTTGGCACATTTTTGGCTACTCGTGGCCGTGTAGGGAGGGTCACATTTACAATATGGCGATGATGTCATGAGGTAGCAATAGCCGTAGAGAGGGCAAGGCATTGAATTTGTGGTACACGCCGTTCCGTTCAATTTGTGACATTTTCGGTCAAAAATGTCAAAGTACGAATTGGGCTTCTCAGGACATTGACACTGGCCACCCACACACTCTAGGAAGGTCGTATAGGTCAAGCAAGAATCTGGAAGGTTGACGTCACATGGAGAACCTTCTATTGGAGCGGAAGTGACGAGATTTTGAGACAAGATGGAGATGCAAAAGAGAAAAATCAAAAATGTTACTGATGTCATTTTAATTGACTTTCATTTACAAATTATTTTGTGTGATGGCGACGTTTAAATAAATCAAAGTTTTAATGATGATGCATTTTAATTAAAATTTAAATAAGGAACATGAATTCAGATTTCAGGGGTGGACTGAAGGCTCTGAAGCCCTTGAAGAATGTGGAGGTGGGCCTTCTAATTAATAATTCATTTTATATTTCATATCTAAAATTTATGGTCCATTGTAATTGGGGGACAGGGACGCTCCTGTATTATTTTAAAATCAATTTAATTTCAAGTGTTATTGAACGATTAAAATGTAAAAACGGAACAATGGTTGAAGTTTTAAAAACCTTTTTATCTATACAATTTAAATATTTGTTTGACCCTACCGTATTCTAAAGCTCTGGCTTTGTCGCTAATTTAATATCTAATCTTGTCCACCTTTGAAAGAGATGGACAGTTTAAAGATGGAGTAGAGTTAAATAGTGAAAATGAAAGTATTTAATTTTGCAAAAAATGATGATGATGAATTTTTTGCACCATAAAATATTACAATTGCATTGAGCATGTCTTGGTCTGGCTTTAGTCTAAAAATACATTAAAGTGTTTGCTTTGTAGTTAAATGTATGTAAAGTTATTTAATTTATGTTTCAAGGGTACCCAATACGGAATAATTTGATGGGCCAGCAGTGGCAGCGTGTAGGCAAAGGTGCTGGCTGCTGCTTGGCCTGTCCAACGGCAAATCTCCGCCCCTCTATCGGTACGCCTGTACTGGCAGCCGGCACCCTACCCATAGAAAGCCTTTACTTTTTTCCTGCTGGCTTCGCTATGGCATGATGATGGCAAACAATGGGTGTAGCATACAAAAACTTTTTATAAAACTCTTATTTTATTTCATCTCTTAATATGTGTACGTAACATGAATTATCACATTAAATATCCACCAAAAAAAACAAAACAAATAATTAACTATGATGTATATCAAAATTTAACGGAATACATAATGACATTTCTTCGTCAAACAAAGGCACACATACACATTTTTGTTTTAAACATGACAGTGGAATAGTAACTTCTGATAATTTCGTGCCAATTTTTACAATACCCAGTTTACTAGAGTTGAATGGATAGTGTGTAGCCAGACTGGTATTGCGCACGTATTGACATGAGGTTTGGTATATATTATTTCTATTTAAAACTATGTTCGTAACAAAAATAATTTTACAGTCGATTGTCAAAAAACAATTATTACCAGTTGTATTAGTAATTATAATATTGTTATACATTAACTTATCATAATTCTAACGCTTAATGTACTTTATTCTTTGATTATCTTTAGCACAACTTGTCGATTCAATGACATTGCGCTCAAAAATTATATGTACAATTTGAACCAAATATTTATTTTTACCTCTCAAAAGTTTCTTAAAAGTTTTGCATATAACTTTCGAATGGGAATGCACTAAAATTTTCTAAACTTCCAAACTTGAGACAGTCATCAGCTATATGAATCAAAGAGTGAACACTGTACACTAAAAAAGACGCCCCATAATATTCTTTACATTGAGATACAAATCTACGTAACAATTCTTTAGCTAAAGTATTCCACTCTGGGTTAGAAGCATTTTGACTTGACAAAATATATACAGCACTTTGTAATAATAAAAAATGTTTATATAATTTAGTGGGCAAAATACCAGCTAATACAACTATTCCACTATAAAGTAAAAATAAACGAAACTTTGTGGCTTTATAATTACAAAATTCTTTCAAAGTTGTTGGTTTCCTGGAAAACTCGTTTGGAAAATACTGTGCCACACAAATAAGTCTGTCCGAAAGTCTATTAATATTTAATCTAGATAATGTTTTCTTTTCTTCTTTTTGTTTTGGCGGAATGGTTCATCTTTTAAAAAGTTTTTTTACTAACCCTAAATAAATTAAATGTAACCCATCTAGAACCACTTGACTTACAAGCGCAACTTGTAATGTGCATAAAGGCGAAACTCCTCTGTAGTGTTCTGGTTGGGTTTGATTTAAAAAACTATGATCAGTTCTGGGCTCGGAATTGAGTATAGGCAAAGTTACAATACGTTCCCAACGACCTTCCTGTACACAACGTTCACAAGAAAAATAAGAATTATGAGTGGCACAACATTTTTAGAAAGTTCTCGCTACCCTGTCTGCTATAATAAAACTAATACGTATATCGTATTTGACATTACTAACTGTAACACCGTTATCTTCTAATAATAGCATCTCTTGAACAAAATCTTCTAAATACTCATTAATATTATGTGGTTTTGAATTTCCATAGAGCAAAGCAATGACAAACGGTGTCCGATCTGTTAATTCGTTTATTATTCCCAGTAAAGGCCAAAATTCTTTGTTGCTACTTTTACTTATAGGCATACCATCAGATCCAATAGACAAAGTAATTAAATTTTTTGTTTTAACAAACATAGGAAGTTGAGACATTTTAGTTCCTATTTCAATTTTTTTTACAATATGAGCTTTAAAACCAAAGTAATATATCTGTCCACCTCCTATATTTTTGACGATAATATTTCTAGGGGTATTTAACAACGTTTTAGCTGTCCGTGGAATTTTTTCTTTAACGAATTGTGGTAAGCCCTGCAGTAAGTCATCAATTGCATTGTGTGTAATACCGTGTCTATTGGACCAATTTGCTAAACAATTTGACAATGAAATTGGATCTTCAGTGTATGAATCAAAATCGGAATCTGTATCAAATAAGTACCTATTTGGATCCTCATCATTGTGAACACTAACTAATTCTTCACCATACTCTTTAAAATTTTGTCCATCGTTACAGTCAGCTAAATTATTTTCTACGTCAACAAATGAAGTCAGTATAGGTAAAAGACGAGAGACCTCTTGCTCTACTCTCCGCTTCCGTGTTTTGTCACAATACATATTGAATTAGATGTATATGCATAATCAGCAAATTTATTTTTATTTCCTATTCTTTCTTCCCCCGTTTCAATCACCAGCCCGGCGAAGCCACGATGCTATAAACTTTTCTATTTCCTTTTCTGTCGTTTCGGGCTTCCTGCCATTATCTTTGATTGCTTCTAAAACAATTAATTATTAATTTTTCAGCTTGCGTTAACTCAAAATAATTGCGAATAGATGCTAGAAAAATTTTTGTTTTAAAATATATTCCAACATTCATTCATACCCAAAATAGTGATTTTAATAGCTGGCTGGTCAAACTTGTGTTTATTCTGCTTCCCACTATAATTCATTTCCAAAGTCAAATCATGTCCAAGAACGTTTCCCAGTGCTTGATGGACAGCATTTTTTATATTATCACCACCGACTGATTGTATGTATTGTACCTTAAAATGTTTTAAAACAACAACATTATTGGCATTCATCGTTTGTAGTAAACATTTGAACGCTGTTGGAAACTTTAATTTTCAAAGATTTTTTTCACTAGCTTTCTAATGCTACGAGAGTTGACCATGGACCAAATCTCGTAGCATTAAAAAATTAGCCAAAAAAACCTTTGAAATTTAAAGTTTCCCTTATGTAGGCTCCTCTCTGTTTTTTAAAAGTTTCTTTTATGAAAGAAACTTTTGCACAAGTTCTCTACTGACATCATGTAGGACGTCATATATTATATACAAATAAAATTAATTCATTCATTTAAAATTATTTAGTGATTGTATAATATACACATTACACAACTATGACATACAAACAAACTTTTGTCATTTGAAGCGTCCAGCCAAGAATTCAAAGTTTGACACTCGGTATAGGTCTTAACAGGAAGAGTGTAGGGAGATCTGATAAATCCACTATGACGTTGTGCTTGACTTTTTAATAAATGTATTATTAGTTTTTGATTTTCTTCGACAATGGCCAACTTCCTTGTTACATGTTCAACAAACTCTGTAAAACAATTATAATTGCAGATATTTAGTACGAAAATTTCATAAATGTACCACCCTGCATGTATATACAAAATATTTACAATAATTCAGCATTGGAAATTTGGCGTGTAACATTTGTTCTGGAAATTTGAAGTCCAAGAGATGAGTTGCACAAGTCCAGGGAAGGATCAGAAAATTCTGACTGTGGAGGAGGAGGTGACTCAAGAAATGTATGTTGTTGACTAATGAAGAAAGCACCTACATACATATGTAAAAAAAGTATATTATGTATATGACCCAGTCCATATTGTTTTAACTATGGAACATATGTCTACTTTTTTATTTTAAATTTAACCTTGTGAATTGATTGAACGTCTTGACGGGGTGGAAAAGTCCAAATTTGACCCTTGTGATTGGAAAGGATTCATTGCCTGAAGAATATTATTATTGGGCACCGTGAGTGTTGTGTAGACTTTTCTGTTGTCCGCTCTATCTTCTTTTTCACTACTAAGAGAGCTGTCAGATTCATCATGAGATTGATGTGGTTTTTTCATCTTTTTTTTTTGTTGACCTTTTCTCTCCGTCTGTTGCAGGTGATTCGATATTCGAGGTGTCAATGGCCTTGTTAGCAAACTCCCTTGCACGGAGAAAATTATCTACAAAATTATTCAATCACGTGCATAATTTTAGTCATGTTTCAACATACATAAAAGTCGCGGACTTTTGATTATTAAACTGATGCTTTTAGTTTAAAATTACTGTACAAATTTACAATGACATACCGCATTTAACCCCGAAATCTCTGATTACTTGACATGTTTTCCAAACATATTTTATTTTAGGCTCTGCAATTGTTCTCATTAGTTTATGAAGTGTACGAGAATCCGTCATTGGCCACCAACCTTTTTTTATAGAGTCCTCTTCAAACAACCAAAATGTTGGCACAGCTTCTACAGAATTATGCTCAAATTCTACAATAGAAAAAGTTTGATCTTGTACTTGTCATTCAGTCATGTCTGCTAAAAACACAAATAAACATTCTCTCACGTGTAGACAGTTAAAAAAACAAGGAAGAATAAAATCAACAACCCACAAAACTGATAAAAAATCAAAGTACTTAATATATATGTGTACTTACATGCAGTACAGGTTAAAACTCCAGTCAATTCAGCTGTCCCGAAAAATAAGAATATTTAAATTGAAAAATTGAAATTATGTACACTTTTTTAGAATCATCATTTTGTACAGACTAATAACTTTCAAGCAAAAGATTATTCAAAAAAATGATCCAAAATGTTTGTGACTTACCCGTACTTAAAATGCTGGTACTGATCTTCCTTGGTTATTAATTTTAAATAGTATAAATTACAATTAAATTTTAGCCAAGAGAAACTTTTCAAAGCTTTTCGTCCACAAAGCACATTTCAATGTGAAAGCGATAAAATGGCGCATTGGACCAACAGGTGGCTGTGTGAGTTTAACTCAGCCCTTAGGATCCCTTAGAATTTAGGCTTCTTGCTGGCATTATGTAGTCCGCCTGTATGACGGCAGTCTACAGGCAAACTTAACTTAGCCCACAAAATTTGACAGTACCGTGATGGGGTACGGCACCCAGCCAATGCCAGCACAGAACCTTCCTGAACTTTATAGGGCCAGCAATGGGCCACTGTCGCTTCCTTACTGGGTAGTAGAATAAAGAGGTTAGGTAGATTTCTATACAAAAGAACCGGGGGGAGGGAACAGGTGGCAAACTCAATGACAGTGACGTCAGAGGCCGTAAAATTGTGGCGGGTTGCAAAAATTCTCGGGTTGAAAGTGCAATTAAGTGTCTTTTTAATTGTGAATTTAAACACAGTTTAAACCATTATTATAGTTACCTGATGATACTTTCCTGCTCTTAAAGAATTAGTCTGTACAGTGTAACTTTATTTAGACATGACAATGGTGATATATTGTGCTGTGGCTCTGTGCAAAAACAAGAATTCAGACAAGAATAACCAGAATGACTAGAGATAAAATAAATTCCTGTCTAGATTGACAATAATTTAAGTTTTCATACATTTCCTGTGAAGAACAAATCTCTTTGTAAGATTTGGATTAATAATTATAAAAGACAGGACAAAATTAACGTGAAAATTAAAAGTGTGTTGTCATCATTTTACATCCGACATTAAATTCTTTGCTTTTAAATGTA
>JAQIVZ010001152.1:0-39510 GCA_034700945.1 Arrhopalites spinosus
TATAAATCATTTTCCCTAATGTAAAAAAATCTACTCGTACGTTACCTGACTTTCTGATTTTTTGTCCTCTGTACTTTCACAAAATAACTTTCTCCAAAAGGAAATTTTTTTTTATATGTATTCCACGTTCCAACATTAGTATAATGCAAGTGGTAGTCATTTAAGAGTGACATGGGGGTTGATTCTCTTTATAAAAGTTTTACATGTATGATTTCTTATATTCAAGTATATATTTTTTTAAAAAAGAAAAAAAAAGTTGGAGGACAAGTTTTGGGAACATGTTGAATAATATATTGGCCACATTTTCTCTCCAACACAACAAAGACTAAAAAAAGGAGTCTTGTACTAGACATGTATGTATTATAGTTGTAAAACTTATTTCTCATTAAAGCAGGTAAAAAGTTCAAGGGGATTATAAGGAGTATGATACGGAGGGTACAAAGGGAGAGAGAGAGGGAGAGAAGAATAATTTTGTCATTAAACAAGATTCTATCTTCCTTACCATTTATCAGTCTTTTACGTGACGAACATGGGATGGAGGATTGAGAAGGCTTTGAAGAAGACGTCAAAGGAATGAGACCTCCTGACGATGAGGAAGAGAACGAGGACTGAGAAATTGTATTCGCATCTCCTTGTATAGAATTCCCTTCGCTCCCATTTCCTAATACGGAGGAACGTAGGGCTGCTGAGGATGCCTCCTGTCGCATTGCGTAAATAGTCCGATTCCCTGTCTCTTCCATCGCTTTCATCAAATTCTCCTCTGCTTTCTACAAAATATATATAACAATATCCCCACCCCACCCCCAGTCTTTTTTATACAGTCATCTCTCAACCCCAATAGATCTTTGTGTCTTTCAAAAATATCCATATTATGTGAAACAAGCACAGATTTTGAGGAGGGACAAAAAAAACAATAATCAAGACAATTCTATTATACAAACTCATTACGAGAAAAGACAGAGAGATTCTAACAAAGAAGAATTCCTTAGTTTTTTTGTCAAAGTCACTTGCATGACTTGCCTTCATTAACTATATCACTCTCATCTCTTTTCTTTTTTGTAGAAGGAGGGACGTGTCTTTGTAATGGGGATACCCAGCACAACTGCCATTATTATTCTGTCTTGTGTTTGTCATAAAAAAAGGAAGCTTTTTCTTGTCTACACCAAATATTTTTTTGTCTCTCTCTCTCTCTCTCTCTGTCTTTGAATTTCTATACAAGTGAAAGGCATTCATGTAAAAAAACAACGTTATAATATTATTAAGACTTTCTCTTTGATAGTTTTCATCTCAATTAATTTACTTTTTAGTCCCATCACCTCAGTTGACTTGTCGAATAAATATCTAAAAATTTTTTAGATCGTTTAACTTTCATCAAATGGTGAAAGCTTTATTTTTTATCTATGATTATTATTTATTTTATTTTTTTTAAGAAATTAAATTCATTTTAATATTAATTTTGCCATTTTAAATTAGTTGGAGAAAGTCTACAACGAATGTGTGAGAGAGATAAAAAATTTTAATAATAAAATAAAATTTAAATTAATTTTTAACACTTGACGCCATCATCAAAACTAACCAATGGCAAGAGAGAGAGAGAGAGAGAGAGAGAGAGAAAATTTCACTATTAAAATTCAGAGTCAGAATATGGGTGACTGTAACTTTCTCCAAGTAATACAAGTTTCAATGTGATGGGAAATGAAAGTGTGTGTAGTTTTTTTTTGTATTTTCTAGATTCAGCCACGATTCTACAATTTTTTATCCTCCTTCTACTAAACTAGACTAGTACACACATATAAGTACATGGGGGGGTTATTGAGTGTTCGTAATATGGACGCATTGTAATTTCTACCACATGGCACTTGGCCCTTGTAGCAAAAGGACCTTTCATAAATTCTTTTTTTCAGTAATTTTTTGTTCAAAATAGAACGTTTCATCCTATTACATATAATAATAAACATGTATGTACATGTAGTGTACGTGAATCTGCAAGAGTAAAATAATCGTATCTTTCCCTTCAGATTTCTGCCAAGCTGAACTCAAAACAAATTGGAGAAAGAATGCTTATCTTACTCACAGCAAAAAGGAAGGATCAAAAGCTTAAAGAACACTGTTTTTTTTTACTTTTCTCCCTTTTTTTGAAAAGAAAGAAAGAAGAAAACTCACTTGAACGTTGAAAACAGTTTGGACGGAAGCTTGACCCACATCTCCCAATTCTGTCTGAACTGCTTTGAGCTCACTGAGTACCTTTATCATAATCAGATCATGAGGGTTATATTCAATGTACAGTACATATGAGATCCTATTTTTTGTGACTAAAAAAGCTACAAAAAAGACTGAAAATCTTTCATTTCTTTTTTTTTACTTGAAAAACTCACACAAAAAAATATTATAGGTATGTATTATTGATATAATACCTTATTATTGACAGTCTCAAGTTGATTAATTTGTAGTAAAGATTCTTTAGACATGTCCATTAATATTTGTGACCTGTAATAAAAAAAGTTTAATTTTTTTTATTACTAAAGTAGTTCATCACATTCATCAATACTGATAAATAGTACCAATAAAATAATAGTTATCCAATAAAATTCAATAATAAAATAAAAAAAAGAATATTTAAAAAAATTAGAGCTGAAAAATGTTAAAACTTGTTTACAATTTTAATCTACTTTGAACACTTTCACTGAGGGAAAAAATGATGTGACGTCATTAAAGATTAAAACTTTGTGGGTGTGTGTGTTTTAAAGCTTATGTCATCACCATGATTGTCATATTTTTTGGTTTGTATTTTATTATAGAAAACTGGACCATATATTTTACCTTAAATATTCAACGCCCTCCATGCATGTATAAAATACTATGTATGTACTGTATATATATATTAAATGGATTTTTGGGGCTATAGACAAAGCTCTTGAAAATCTCTCTTTTGTACACTAAAAATTTTAATGGAGGAGTGCGAGTGTGAAAATTATGATGATGAGCGTGTACATTTATTCATTGTTTGAGGCTCTAAATTGACTCTGCTTCTCTGGAAGAGAAAGGAGGAGGGAGGGGGGGGGGGAATAATAATAGCAAAAATATGGGAGAAAATGATAATGACGGGAATTGGAAAGAAAAGATAAATTTGGTAGAATGATATGTGTGTGTTCCATCATGCAAAAACATTTTGATGAAAACAAGGGGAAAGTAATTACGATGTAGATGATTTGATTATTCTCTCCACAGCTGAGTCGAGTCGGTCGTTCATAGTCTTCAGTTCCATCTCCAGTCTCTCTTCCACCTCTTTCAACTTGGTCGACTCGGATGATAATGAACTGGCTATAGTCACACAGAGAGATGAAAGCAAAATGTAGTTTTATTATATCCAGTCACTTTCTCCATGTTAATCATTCAAAAGTAAATTTTATGTATACGTATACCTAGACAATCTGATTTGTTTAGGGTAATTTTTAACATGGAGTCTACTTTTCTACATTAATCATACTCCTATTCAACATTATTATTATCATTTAATTTAATTCCCTTTAAATAATCTACTCCTTTAATTTTTATAATTTGTCTAGTTTATTGTAGTCAAAAAAAGTTTATCTCTTTAAATTTCTCCTTTTGTTTTGTTCAATTTTATTGATAATTTAATTTAAATGAATAAAATATTTGAGAATAAAAAAAAATTAAAATGGAGTTTTGTAGGCGTGGAAGAAAGGGAGTGTAGAATAAAATTTACAATGTGAAATATAAAAAAATGCATAATTTTCATTTTATAGAGTACAATTTTTTATAATATAAAAAGTTTGTATAAAGATTTTACAAGGATTATTATCTCTACAATTTATAATATTTTATAAGGGATATATCTCTATAGATAAAATATAACTATAGTTAAATATAATGGGGAAATATTTATACGTAGTATAAAATATAATAAAAATTCTTGACATACCAAGAATCTTCATTTCCTCCATGAGAATATCAAATTTCGTCTCCTGCTTCACCGTCACGCTCTGTAGAGTTTCGTGACTTTGTTGTAATTTTACGAGCTGTAAAATATAAATTTTAATATTTATTACACATCCTTACTTTATTATAACTACAATTAAAAATTTCATAATTTAAATGTATAACAATACAAATTAAATTTTAGTCAACAATAAAACAATTAATTTTCTAAAAAAAATAATATTTTTCATTTTAACTTTCTTTTAATAAATTTTTCAAAATCCAAATAATATTTCACCCAATACTAAATATTCATTTTTGAACTAAATTGACATTAGCCATACTACTGAATATGTACAAATAAAAATGTTTTGTGGTTGAGGATGAAAATTTGAATATAAAATGCGCCATTGAATTCTGAATGACCCATTTAATGTTAATGGTAAAAAGAGAAGAAAAAAAATTGGAAAGCTCATCTTTCTCTATCTCTCTCGTTTACACTTGAAAAGATTACCATAAATTTCTCTGGCTTATGTCACACGTAAAGATTCTTCTACTGATTCTGTCCTCTACTGATACGCTCACTGTGTCTGTGTCTTGTACAAAAAAAGATAAGAAAAGTGACCCGCAAATTTGACAGTGTCTCTCTTACACTTTGAAAGTGGCTTGGAGCCATGACATTGAGATCCAATGTCACAATTTAAAATGATACTCTTGAGCCAAAATAGTTATGGGTTGTCAAAAAAAGGGGGGAGTAGCTACTCATAATAAATGTCAATAATAAGAGTCTTTTTTTGGTAAATATCATGTCAAATTTCAACAAAAACATTTTAAGTATAGACTAAGTAGTCTGTACATGGTTATTTACATGTCACAACATGTTTTTTAAGGGTAAGGTGTACGTGTAGTAGTAGACATGGCAGTAAAATCCATACATTTCCAAGAATTCCAATGTGTGTCAAATATTTTCCAAATATTTGGTTTACTTTCTCCTCAAGAGAAATTCTCAACAAGAGAAAATTCCAAAGTCAAGGAGGGCAGGCCATATCTTAATTTGTATATGTACGTAAATTTACTACTATTTACATATCTATCTAGTAGTATCTACTCTAGTGTTGTTAATACAGCTCATTTAATCAAGACCACCCAGATCCTAATTGAAAATGAGTTTTGCAAGTGTTATTGACAAGGGACTATCTGTCTATCTACTACTGAGATATTTAATTGTCTTTGAATTAGTTATTTGGTAATTAATACGAAGGAAAAGCTCCAAAACTTATTTATAAGAGGACAAGAAAACAAAATTGATGGGATGAGAATTTCAATTAATTTTCTCCCATCATAAAATATTTACAAATTTTTTTTCTCCAGTGAAAGTTCAACGATTAGAAGACATGTTTTAATTAATTTGAGTTTAGTCAAAAAAATGTAAATAAAAATAATATCATTTTCACTTAAGTAAACAAACTAAGAAACTGTTGATCTAATCGACTCCTGTCCATTAGAATCTTTTTCCCATTCACTTTAATGAGCTTGTATATATGTATTGTACACAAGTCATTAGAATTTAGAGGGGAAAGGAGAGAGAGAAAAAAATTATTTAAATGGTATTTCAACACAACTTGTACTATTGACACTCTTGACTACAAGACTTGTAGTCAAACAAAAAAAGGGGGATATTGAGAGAGGAAGAAATAAGGTGAAAATGAGTTTTTTTGAGTAAAAGTTGTACACGTAAAATATGCATATGAGGTTTTTACTGCGCATACAAAACTATAGCTGTATTCTTCCTGCCTCTCTCTTGTACATAAACACCAAAGAAGTGAGTTATTCAAACTTAAATATTTGATGATGCGTACACCAAAACTTGAAATTCATGACAGAGACAAAGAGAGAGAGAGAGAGAGAAAAGGGAAATATATATAAAATGGACTTACTTGATTAACTAGTGCGCTTAGATGAGCATCCAATTTGACGAAGCGGAAGGCTTGAGTAATCACATCCAAATTATTATTTAGGTCGGGTCTTGAATTAATGAAATGTTCCAGCAAGTCTTGTACATCTTCATGATGACTTTCACTCCCTTCCCGTCTTCTCTTTCCTCCTAAAAACTCCTCCAAAGTCACCTCATTAGGCACACCAGAAGAGAAAAGCTGTACAATCCCATTCCTTCTTTTTGATTCCAATTCAGATGACGATCCTGATTCTGATCCTGATCCTGATGATGATGTGTCACTTACAATCTGATACTTTTTATCCTATTAAAATTAAATCATGTATGTATTACATTGTTTAAAAATCAAACATTTTAAATAAAAATTTATTATTATGGTAAAAAAAATAATTGTCGAAAATTACAGATACATGGTGCGGGTAACGAATATTGCTTGAGATTTAAAATAATTAATGTGAAGAAAATGATAAAGTTGGATAAGCTAACTTAATTGAATCTTAAGAGAGAGATGGGGGAACTCCTCATTTGAGAAATAGTTTTGAGCAATTAAATTCTCATTTGTGTCTCCATCAACTTTGCTTTAGTTTGATTTACTACATCAAGTGTCATGTTAAGTTACTGGAGGACTCGTTACTGCCAAAAATTTTCGTGTCATAGTCAAGGTTTCTCTTTTCATTTGAAAATCTCAAAAAAAGAGAAAAAATCACATAGACAATATTATTCAAGAGAAAACTTGAATGGAAAATTAACTACTACAACTTTTGTTTAGGACACATGGCCGCACTGGGACTAATTACCAACAGCTGTCACTCTCTCTCATTTAGAATTTGCCACAGTTTAATACTCTAAACTGTGGTCCTGAACTTTGTTCCAATTCCAATTTTCTCTCTCTCTCTTTTCCTTCATCTCACATTGAAACAAGTTGACTAGGACAAAATTACAAGTTTAAATGGAAAACCTTGAAAACAAGTTTATTACATTTTTCAACTTTTTGCGTGGGAGTCTCTCTCTCTCTCTCTCTTGAGTCCACTGTCAACGCAAAAAATTTTGGTTTACAAAATGTACAAGAGATTAAACCAATTTCTTTTAAATGTAATTACAAAACTACACATATAAATGAATGACTAATTGTTCGTCTGTCAGAATCAAATCAAATCAAACTTTTATTATGAATGTCATTTGTTAAGCACCGCTCCTTCCCCTCAAGAGTTCATGCCATACGCCCTGAGAGAGAGAGAGGGTTCAAATTCAATTGAAAAAAAAACCTTGTAAACATTTCATTTCAACTTGTAGAATTTTTTTACTGTGCAATTTTAATTGATTTGATCACTCCAAAATGTTCTACAAGCTTTTTATGAGAGAGGAGACTCTCATATAAATTTATGGAGTTTTATATTGAAAGTATGAATATAACTTTGTTATTATTTTTTTTGTAATATTTTCATGGCTGCGTACAAAAGCCGTCGTCTGACAGCACGCAAGAAATTAAATCAACATGAAAATATACAAAGTAAATAAATTGGCTCTTTCACTCAGTCTATAAATGAATTATATCGTCTCACCACTCCTTCCATAGCCATAAACTATACAATGTACAAAAACCCCTCCATTTTTTTTGTAGTCTCACTTAACCATAAAATAAAAATCAGTAGCCAAAGCCAACCATTTGCCCACTTTAATTTTTTATTGTAAAGGAAATTATTTTTTTGATTGGATTTTTTGGACAAAATTCAAATTCTGTCAATTTTTATACACTGCACAGAACATAAATTAAAACAAAAAACTTTGTCCAAATTCCGACATCTGTACTGTAATAAAATTTCGAGCCAACTAATAAAAGGGACTCTATCTGTACTTCATCATAAAATGAATATAAAAATAATTTTGTACAAAAGAAGAAAGCCAAAATGAAGCATAAAAAATGGGAGGGAATTGATTATTGAAGAAAATAAAAATGATAAATTTTACCTGTGTAAGCTTGACTGGATTTGTGAATAAATTGTCGTTCTTCAATGATGATGATTGTAAAGTTGGTAAATTTTCTTGATCATAATAAATTAACGCTGGAGCAACGGGCCCGGGGACTATAGATACATCAGGTGCTTTAGTTTTACTTTTAGTAATGGGACTTTGACTAAATTTTGATTTTCCAGTTGAACGATCTTTAGATGAAATTGAGGACAATCCAGTCAATTCTCCATGGACATTTATATCCGTCCCTTGAATTTGAATCGTTGTTGTACTACAAAGAAACAATAAAATCAACTTGCACACACAACCCTCAACACTTGAGTCAATTATTTTAGTCAACATGATGCAATCCCAATTTTATTTTCCTCTCCTTCAATTCTCTTCATTGACAAAAGAAAAAAACAAGTCAAGTCAATTCAAACTGACTACAATGATTTTTCATGTAAGCTTTTTATGTTAACACTTGTCTCTATTTAAACACACTATACAAATTTTCTCTTTTTCTCTCTCTCTCTCTAGGCCCAATTGATTCCCTTGTGACTTGCCTTTCACGTGATTTTAATCCAATTTTCAAACACTCAAAAACACTTTCGTCTCAAAATTCTTTTTGATTCTTTCAAAGAATTTTACTTTCACTCGTCAAGTTTTTTTTTCTCTTTTCTCCATAAAAAAATCTCTTAAGCCCTTACACTCTCCACTCTCTTGTCTTGAGTTTGCCAAAGATTGAATCTGAAAAGATGAACACTTCTGAATGTACCATTAAGAGGAGGAGGGGGGTGTTAAAGACAAAAAGTCAATTTAAATTGAAGGGCTTAAACTGGATTTTATCCATTGTTATTTCTCAAATACACAAACAGACAATTGAACTATTTTTTAACTCCTTTTTCTTAGAGAAAAAGAAAATCTTTTTATCTTTGACTTCACTCCTCAATGTCTTCTTCTCTCTCTCTCAGTTCATGTGAAAGTGCCAATGCAAGGCCTTGTATTTGTACTCTCTCTCTCTCTAACTCATACAGAATCTCACTCACATTAAAAGAGAGAGAGAGAGAGAGAGAGAGAGAGAGAGGGATCACATGGGATATTTTAAAAAAATTATATATAGAAAAACTCGATGCATTTTCTCTTGACTGTAAGATGCCAACTTAAGTTGTGAACATGTTTAAGCTTGTTTGGAATGAAAAAAGAGTTGATATATCTCTCTCTCTTTGTATATATCAAGAGAGTTTGTGGGTTCATGGTAATAACCACTCTGTCTTCATTCTCCATTCATCGTCTTGTTTGCCACCTTTTGTACAAACATTATGGGCCTAATATGCATTGCATAAAAAAACTTGCCCCTTTTTTTGCCACTCTCAAACTCTTCCAAAACCATCTTTTTACATGGTATAACTTTTTCTTTATATTGAGACCAAAAAAATACCAAAGGCAGCTGTGCTCCCATGGAACATGAGCACCAAAAGATGTATCACCCAATGAAGTTTTTATAGACCAAAAAAAAATGAACAGACGAGTATCTCTACACACACTAAACGCTAGCCAAGCGATAAACTGCAACCCTATAATAATGTCATATGATGTTTCTTTTAACCCTCCCTCCTCCTCCTCCTCCCCCTCTTTTTTGAAATACTGTCTTTTTACTTCCTTCCTCCTTTTTGTCATTTCCATTTTTCTGCCAACGTGAAAAATTATCCGCTTTTTTTGTCAATACAAATTTTTATTTATTTTCTTTTTTGTCATTTGTCGAAGTTTTAGCTGTATTTTTGTAGAGAGAGATATTGTCAAATTAAAAAATTAATTGCAATTGATTCCATTTAATTTTTTATTTAATTTTTGAAGTGACAATTTTTTCTTATTTAATAAAAAAAATGATAGAAAAATTGTAATTTGGTTTTCGGAACAAGATGGAGTAGAGATAGATGAAAAAAATGGAAAAGAGAGAGAGAGAGAGATAAATGAAGAGGGAATGCTTCCATCTGGGAAAAGATGAAGGGGAGGGAGAAGAAAAATCATAAATAGAGCTTCAAACTTCATGACAGAGATTTACCAGCCATTAAGTACAAAAAAAAGAAAACTGTTGTGTGTGTCACTATCTGTACATGTGGCTCTCTCATTGTAGGCCTGTAGGCTGTGTCTGTATAGTAAAGTTTTTTGTAGAGTTTTTGTACAGATGCACTTGTACTTGAACACATCTAATCTGAACTCATCTTCATCTTGATTTTCATTTTTTTCCCTCCTTCTTGTGTCACTACTGGAAATATGTTCTTGTTGGAGATATTTTGTTCATTAGACTTTGAGAATGAGAGACTGGCATGGAACTGTTGAGTTGTTGTTGTTGTGTTTTTTAACATGTGTAATTTTTCAACTGTAATTTTTTTTCTCTTCAAAAATCCCCCTCTTTCCTCTTTTAGTATTTATCTCCAGGATTTTTTTTTGTGGGTCTTCATGTTCAACCAATATTACTCTACATTTCTAGTCCATGTTTTGACATTCTATTTGACTCCTTCTACAACAAAAAATGGAGGGCTAAAGTGTGCTCCTTGTATTTATATTTGTTGGAAATTTGTTGAAAGACATGAATTAGGGAGAACCATTTTTAGTTGATTACTTTTACAAAAAAAATTAAATCTCCCCATAAGGGACATGAGAAAGCTACCAAAGTCAAGGATAAAAAAAATTTCTCTCGTTTTTACTAATTTAACCTACTAGTCTACATGGAGATTTGTACAGTTTAAGAGTCAAGATTTGTAAAATATAATTTTTTTGAAAAATGCATTTGTAAAATAAATATTTAAAATTTGTCATCAATACAAATTCCCTCTCGCTCTTTCTCTCTCTCTCTCTCGTGTTGTACATGTACAAAATTCTCCAGTTATTTTTACCCATGTTTTTTTTCACGAATGTTGACTTTGACATCCCCCTCATTTTTTTACAAGAAAAAAACTATTCTTAACCTTGTTGAACCTTAGACAAACAAGCGTTTGTTGTTTTTTGGGAGGACAAAAATAAACAAATTAATTTATAAATTAGAGAGGGAAAGTTTATATTTAAAATTGTCGTCCTTTAGAAAAAAACTGAAAAGAGGGAGAGAGATAATGATGTTGAAATATTTTTCTAAAATGGATTGTACCTCATGTTCATAGTAGGTGTAGGTAGGTAGATATATGTACAGGATTCAATTTCCATTTTGTTTCTTTTTTTCAGTGGTAGTGGGATTAAGAAATTGAGATAAAAATAACAAGACATTTTTTTTCTTAAGACCATCTTACATGATTCTGAGAGCGTTTGTACTTGTACTCGTACAGAGACGTTATGCAAACAACTTGAATATTCTTTTATACTCTTTAAAATGACAAAAGAAAGTCTAGTGTTTTTATCATATAGAGAGAGACTTGTACAGATATACGACTTAAGGTAAAGGGGATTGAAGAACAATTTGGTTTGGGAAGAAAATAAGTCTCTTATAGTTTTTTGGGGAGGAGTCTACATGCTATTCATCAACTCGATTCATTTTACAGACTTTGCCTCTCTTTTATGTGACTATGCCAATGCCATGGCATTGTTAAATGTATAAATTTCAGTCTCTCTCTCTCTCTGGCAGGAAAGACCTTGTCCCCGTGTGTGACAAGAATATATTGTGTCTATTGGAAAATAAATTAAGCCTTCATTTTCACTTGACTCTCTCTCTCTCTCTCTCTCAATCCCCCTCTCTTTTATCATTCACCCAAAACTATTTTATTTTAGTCTTATTAACACAGAGGAAAGGAGTCTATTGCTCATGTCAATTTTTTGGGCAACATTTGTAGTTGAAATGAAATAAATTTTTTTAAATTAAAATTATTTATTTTAACACTCTCATATAGATATCCTTGATATTAGTTTGTGATTGAAATTTTAATAGAGAATTTTTTATTAAATTGAAAAAAAATTCTTCGTCTTCAAGGTTATCAATTTATTCTCAAAAAATTTAGGTTGCTCTGTGTTTTTACTGTACAATTTGCAAAAGTTTGAAGTTGTTGGAGAGAAGATGATGAAAAGATGAAGGGAAGAGAAATTATTTATTTTTATTTTGTTCACAAAATAAATCATCTCCAACTGTATCTACATACGCGTACTCTCATTTTACATATAAAATATTTTGT
Organism: Arrhopalites spinosus; assembly: GCA_034700945.1. Taxonomy (NCBI): domain Eukaryota; kingdom Metazoa; phylum Arthropoda; class Collembola; order Symphypleona; family Arrhopalitidae; genus Arrhopalites; species Arrhopalites spinosus. The sequence goes on from JAQIVZ010001152.1 coordinate 12,004, forward strand.
GCGTCTCCCAAAAATCTCTCTCTCTCTCTATTGTAAAATATCTTTTTATATGTTCTAGTTGAGTCTGTAGTCTGTACAATATTTTTGCATATGTTCCAAACATGTTTTTCAAGAGTCTTTTAGAGTGCAAAAAATTGTGGTGGAATATTTTTTTTTATATGTGTAAGCAGAGAAATATTTTTTTATACTATGAAGCGTCTTTACGACAAAATGAATTCCCAAAATCTCTCTCTCTCTCTCTCTCTCTCTCTCTCTATTTTTCACTTATTCTCTTGTTTGAAGGAAAAAACCTGAATGTGAATTTTTGTTCGCTAAGAATTTGAGAATTTGCAGAAATGTGGAAAAGTGTAAAGTGAGTACAAGTGCAAAAATCCATTATTCTATTCTCTCTCTCTCTCTCTCTCTCAGATAGTTTTCTCCAAAGGCAGACCATATTTTCCATTTTCTATGACATAAACTCACATTTATAGAGAAAAAAGGAGCATACGCCAATCCCATAGTCTCTCCACTCCTCCATGTAATATTCCATAGGCCTGCTTTCTCTCATCTACAAAATTCATGGGGAATACAAGAAAAAGTGGGTAATATAAAAATGAATATATATCTATAGAAAATCCATTTTCGTCTCAATTTATTTGCACCAAATCAACTCCTTATTCCACCAACCTACCTTCGTATTCCCTCTCTCTCTCTCTTTATAAAAATGGAATTCTTGTTATGGATCAAATCAAAAATCCTAACTTTTATCCATCTTCAGTCTTCCATCTTCACCACAACAGAGATATCATATCTGTATAAGAGTACATGTACCTAGTACACGTGAAAAAGTAGAGTTGGGGATTTTCCAAAATATAGATAAAATGACAGTCCATGACAATTTCAACAGCCTTGGCACCTCTCCCTCACATTGTCAAAGACATATTGCCCTCAAAAAACTTGGGAGGAGAGTCTCTCTCTCTACTCTCTATAGAACAATCTATTTGTATGGGATCATAACTCAACTGACTTTTTTTGTCTTGTGCCATCTACCTACCCCCTCCTCCTCCTCGTCTTGTTCTTACAACCATTAACTTTTAGTCTATGGAAGTTTGTCAGAATGGATGTGAGGAGTCTCCATTTTTAGTTGTAAAATACCTGAGAGAGCATTGGAGAATATTCATGGGGCCATGTGGGGATGTGGTGGGTGGTGTAAACAAGGAAGGAAGGACCATTTGTAGAATATCAGGTGTCTCGATGGTAATAAGAATGTCGATTTTACGACCTTTCCTAAAGTGCCTCCCATATCCATTCTATTCTATAGCAAATGTACTCCATAAAGAAATACGGCCCAGTCTCGAGTACAAAAAAAAATCTAGTCCATTTTAAACTTTGAATTTCATTGCCAATTCTCTCTCTTTCTCTTTTTTTACAGTTGAACGAGTTGGAATCATGCAATGGAATGGAGAGGATAAATTTACATGTTTATTTTTTGAAAAAAAACAAACCATGACTATTTATTTATTTACATTTTACATAACGTAAATATTTTTTTTTCGTTTCTTGTTTTTATTATTCATTGAAATAATACTAATAAATTATTTATAGAGCAGTAAAACTACTTTCACTTGAGAATGCCATTTAGATTATTTAAATACATAAGACCACAAAACTTTCTCCAAATATTTAATTTTTTTAATTGGTTTTTTTCATTTTAAAATTGTCAATGCTTTATTTCTTTCAAGGATTTCAGTCAATAAATAATTTTTAAATTAATAAATTTTTAGTTTTCTAGAAATTAAATTATATTCATGATGATTCATTATACATTTGTCTTTTTACTTATTTTAATAAATTTCACACCTAAAAATCACCACAAAATTTTAGAGGTGACACCCCTCAAATAAATCATGCTTGTTATAATACTCGTAACACTCTCTAATAAAAGGAGCCCATACATATGGACACATTAGTATTAATTAAAAGTTGTAACTTTTAGAGCCCAAATCTTGTCCTTCAACACCCATAAACTTTTGCCAAAGTGAGTGACTCTTATTTCTTGTTTTTCTCTTATTGTTTCTTCTTCAAGATTTAAGAAAGTTGACCTTGAGTGGAATGTTACACAATTAAAAAGGGGTCTCAAAGTTGAACTGTTAAAAGAGAAACATTTTAGAAATTTAGAAAATGTCTCCTCTAGTTCTAGAACCTTCTTTTATTGCACTCATCACATCTCTCTCTCTCTTAACAATAATTCACAGTAAAAAAGGAGAAAGAGTGAATGTTGCCATAAAGTGTCTCACATACTCAACGTCCAGATCTTCATGACCAAGGCCAACAAAAAAGGAGAGCAAAAAAATGGAGCAGAAAAACTTTTGGACGTGATGGGGATCTTTAACGGATTTTCTAATCTAATAGTACATTGGAGTTGGACAAACTTTTTTATCAGTACAATGTCCATACCTATACACACTTGGCAGTACCCACAGAGAGAGAGAGACAATAACATAAATAAGGTAGAGAGTTAATTAAGACTTGTGGCTTTATCATTTCAAGGTAACTTTTTTTTATGTATAAGGAATGGTTTTAAGTCAACCACATCATTAGTGAAAATTAGCCTAGTAATTTTGTATAGGTCTCTATACACAAATACTCTCACAATTTACAAAGTGACTACACAGATAGATACATGAGTAGACTTTTACATGCTAAAAATTTGTGATTCTGTGTCTCCTCTCCATTTTTTTTGCTCTCTTGAGGAAAAAGGGAAAGGGGAAGGATGGGAGGGATAAGGGAAGTTTGTTTTTTTGTACATGGATATTTTGTTTGGATATATTTATAGAGGAACGTCAAGGAAAATTCATTGTCAAAGGAGAGGAAAGCCACATAATAAAAACTACTTGTCTCCTTCCCAACTACATCTTTTTTTAACCACCTTCCCATGCTCCCACCACGTTTATCGATCCCCCACTTTTCTCTCTCCTTTTCTCCTATCTCTCAAGCTTTTCCATGTCCATGCTTACTTTCACTTGTACCTTGGTGGGACTCTCCTGGGGAAATGGAGCCCAACACGTCTCAAAAGTCTTGGTCTAAGAGCCTCTTTTCTCCTTTCATCTATGCAAGAGATGGGCTCAAACTCTCTTACCTTTCTTCCTCTTTCACTCATGGGTTACTACACACACACGGGCATACGGCATTGCATTGGGATGAGGATGAGATGGCCTCAAGGAAAAAAATTCTCTCTCTCTCCTCCCTGTCCTGCTTTCACAAACACTCGAGACTTTCTCAGTTTCAATACTGTCTAGCCTTGGAGGCATTGAATGTGAGAGTTGTGTTTGAATTTGGAGTTAGAAGAAGGAGAAAAAAAGTTCTCATGTCTCACTTTCATTCATTCATAGAATCATGCACGAGATCCGTCAACTTGGTTCGTGGATTGAATTGGCACAATTTGACTCTTCAAGTCTTTTTCCCCATCTTTTTTTTCTAGTTTTTCTTGTCATGCATAATCTTTTTGGATGGAGGATTCTAGTGTTGAAAATGCTTAACACACAGACAGAGAGAGAGAGAGAAAGTACAGTACTTTCCCCTTTGGATTTTATTCGCCTAGTTTTTTTTGAGTGGGGCATTTCTTACAGAATTTTTATGTGTAGGAAAATATATTATGTCAATGTACTCTCTACTAAAGTGAAAGTAGACTGTACTATCTATTCTGTAGACTATAGATTTTTTTTTGAGGGAGAAAGTGACAATAGAAACATGTTGGATGAGGGTTATGGAGGATTCTTCTTTTATTTTATTTACTCTTCTCCTTACAATTTCCTCCTCCTTTCTTCCTTGTTTGTCTGTGTGTGTACATACAAAAAAGAGAAAGTTACATGTCGCCGGAAGAAACCTCTCTCCTTTCTCACATCATCTCTCCTCCATAGCATAGTCCACAGAGCCAATTGTGAAGGCCGTTAGGAGGAGATTGTCCAAGTTGAGATAAGCAAGAACAAGCTTTAGCATCATGTCATCTCTCTCTCTCTCTCTCTCTCTCAAAGGAAAGGCCAGGAATTGATGGTGATGGTGATGTGGTTACTTTTTTTAGGGAGAAGAACAAGGAGACAAGCCATGTACAAGTACAAGTAAAAGTAGGAAGTTTGTGTAGAGACAAGACTTTCAAGTGGAAAGACAAAGAGAGAAATAGATATAACACAAGGGGTGGAATAAATTTCTCTCTATTTCATACACAAAACCCCATAAAACCCCCAAAAGCTTTTGTAGCTTTACTTTTTCTATATATTGTCAATGTGGCTTTACGACCACTACTTGACGACAGATATTTACTGTCAACCTCTTTTCCTCCTCCTTCATCCAAAATCTAAATAGTGTTTGTGTATCTAGAAAATCCACAAAATTCAAAAATATTCTAGAACCAAAGCCAAAGCCCTCTTCAAATATATTTAGCTGGGAGATTTAAACATGGGTTCATAATGGAGAAAGTGTGTGTGTGACGATCTCGAGTGGGGAGCCTAGAGCCAGATCAAGTTTGCGGTTATCAAGGGATTTCCACTTTCTCTAATATTTATAGTTATTATACATCAACTTAAATCCTATAGTCCCCTCCCTCTCCCACTTTCTCTCTCTCTCTCTCTCTCTCTAGAATAGAATGAAAGTACTAAATACCATTATACACTTAATATTAATAGAATGTAATTAAGTGGAGGGGAGGAAACCATCTGTGATTTCAATTTGATTCAACTGTTGATAAAAAAAGTTTATAAAATTCCTTCCTTTTGGTTTTGTAGTCATTTCCAAACTAGATTGTGGATTAGTAATTATCAAAATTATGACAAAAATTGTAATTCCAATGTTTTAACCAACTTTCCCTCAAAATTAACCACTAAAATGTTTTCACACAAAATGAATCTTTTAAAAGCATCTCTATAAATGCCAATGCCAATCTCCAAACATTTTATATGAAGGTTTTATTGTAAACTTGCAAATATTATTTTTGTAAAGGTTATGACTCCCATTACAAATGTGATACAGATTTTCTCTTTATATTAACGATTAATCTTTTTTTTCCTTTTATTTTAGACTAGTCACGTGCTCTATAATTTATATGAAAAGTTTTAGTAAATAATTAATAGTAAACCTTTTGTCATTACTAGTGACCTTTACCTTTGTAATAAAATATTTAATTTTTATTGATTCAAAAAAGAGAAATTGATTAAACTAAAAAATGCATTGTGGATGTGGGTTAGAAATTATTTTCAAACAAAAAAAATAAATTTAATGGCAGGAATATAAAAGAAAAGATGAAATAAAGGTAAAAAAAATAATAATGTAGAAAATAAAAAGAACTGTGCTCTCCATTTTCTCTTTTGTCTTGGTCCTTTCTCTATGGACTAATTCTATTTTACCATTTAGAAATGGGGAAAAAAGCCATGGAGCTCTTCTAATGCATAATTCAAGTGGAGGTGACAATCTCCTCTTTTGCCTCATCCACAATCCACGTTGAATTTCCGGAAATCAAATAAAAAAACCAAGAGCCCAGGAGCCAGAGGGGGAGAAAGAGAGAAAAAAAATGTGTGGAAGCAAAGTGAAAGTAAGAGACACTCAAACAAAGAGCAAGTGAAAGTTTTTTTCTCTCTCTCATCCTCCACCCGCCTTCTTGTACTATACAAGTACAATGTAGTGCGGGTAATGTAGTAGTAATGCATATAAAGTTGAAACTTTTTTTTTACATTAAGAATAGAATAGGTGAAATAGGAATTGCAAATTCAAAAAGAAATTTGTTATTCTATTTCAGGTTTCACTTGTAAACAAATACTTTTGTTTGTGTCCATGTCCGTGAGTGTGGGCTCCTACATTTTTGAATATACATTCTACATCTTTCTTTTTATTATTACTTTATTTTATCTACTACTTTTTCATCCTATAAACATTTATTTTTGTTTTTATATTCTCAACAAACATCAAAGAAATAAAAAGAGAAAGTAAAACAAATTGGGTATGTCAAATCAAAATTTTAAATCTAAGACAAAAAAGCCAAAAAAAAATATTCTAGAATAACCTCAAGACCAAGTCCACCTCCTTTAGAAAAAAATAGTTCAAAGGATTTTGGAGGGGGATATAAAAATATTGAATTGAAATTTATTACAAAATTGAGAGATGGTCAATAAAAAAAATTGAAATTTTAGAGGGAATACAAATAAACATGAAAAAGAAAATATTTTATAACAATAAATTTTATTAATAGTTTTCACTTTCTTCAAGAATACAAGACTTTGCCAATTTGTGCAAAAATAGAATATTATGCAAGAGAGAGAGAGAGAGAGAGAATATGAACAAAATAAATAAAAATTTTTTAAGTATTTTGTCCCCGTGAAAGTCTGATTGAGTATGTGTTGTGAGTCAGAGAAAAAAAAGAAAATAAAGAAAGCATGCGCTCGTTATGATGAAGCCGGGTATTGCGTGCAAATGGTTTTTGCCCTATTTAGACTACATGTAAGTTACATACATAATACCAAAGAGAGAGAGAGAGAGACTTGAGATGCAGTTTTCCTTTTCCACAAATCGTAAACGTATAAGCAGAAGAGAAGCCCCAAAAAATTCTAGGAAAACTTTTCTCTCTCTCCCTTTTTCCCCTATGCAATGTCATGTTAGTACTAGTTCATTTTATATAGAGAAAGTCCCATACAAAAAAAAGAGAGAAACGAAGCGGATATTCGCTTATGTGCAAGAGTTGGGAGTCTAGAAAACAGCCTGGAGGTTTATATGCAGTAGAAACTTTCTCCGTTTTGGTCAGTCCACAGTCAGGTCCTGAACGAGTCAGATTGAAATTTTGAACGCTCTCAACAAAAAAAAAAACATAGACACACAAACACCAATACAATCCATAAAATAAAATAATATTGCCTAGCATTCTATCAAAGTGAAAATTAACCCAATTAAATAGAAATTTCAACAACAACAAAAGGAGATAAAGAAAATTTGGAAATAAATTTTCCACATCCAATTGCTAATCACTATTTCAAAGTGCAAGTTTAGAGATTGACCGTCATTTAAATTGAGTGTAATTGACAGTTGAATTGAGTGGAGAAAGTAAGAGAGAAAATCGACTAACAAGTTTTACATTGAGCGTGAGTCTGTTTAACAGAATAAATTGATACTGTCAACAACTTTGGGATTCCAAACACATTGACATACTCTCACACATACAAACTACAGAGAAAGTAAGTGAAAGCACATTTCTTGACTACATTATCCCTACAATTTTAAGTAGAAACTTGGTGTGAGAGAAATTCAGAGAAAGAGAAAATAAAATATTCCTAGCTCCTGGTTCTATCTCTTGTCAAGACACAAGTCTATAAATCCTCAGTTCTCACTCTAAAAGAGTACCAAAAAAGGAGACAGTCTCACTTTGAAATTTTTGTGAAAATCTTTGTGCTCTTTTTTCTCTGTGGCTCAAATTCTCGTTAGCTCAAGCTCCTCAACTCTCTTGGACTATACATAAAAAAGTCCGTGTGACAAGAAGGAAAAAGGAAAAAAAATCCACTAAATTAAAAGACAGGGCGTCCATCCATCCATCGATCATCAAGGTAAGAAAAAGAAAGAGAAAGCCGAGTTGGAGTTGGGGTTGGGTTGGAAAATCTTTCCTTTTCTTAGCATGCATCATTGTAGACACTATAACATGTACAGTCATACAAAGACAGTTTTTAACTAGTAAAGTATAGAAAGTAAAGTAGGGAGAAAGTAGAAAGCATCATTTAGTTCATTCCCATTTGTTTGTGTGTGTGTGGGTAACAAGAGAGGAACATGAAGGGATCTTTGTGTTCAAGTAACACGAGAGACTAAAAAGAAAGAAGAGAGAGAGACAGAGAAAGTGGTGGCTGTGTTCACAAGTCCGGAAACACTCAATGGTGAAGGGGTCCGCGTGCCTAGTAATAAATAAATTAAATACATAATAGTAAGACGGGCTTTCATTTCATTTTCATTCCCTTTTTCCTCGTCAGCTATTATCTATTTTTCAAACAGTCAACCCAGTCAGCCAGGGAGACCACTAGTTCTACGAGACCTCCCCCTTTTTCCCTTTCTCTTTTCTCTCTTAAAACCCAAAAGCCAGGTTACAGAATCCAGCCTCCTTTCTTTTTTTCTCTCTCTTCTTCTTCTTCTCTTGTTTCATTTACCATGTAATTTTCAATGATAGGGGAAGGGAATGCCCTTTATTAGAGACTTTTAAAGTGTCTTTATGAGGCCTTTCGTTACACTCAACCAACCGTAAAATATTACTCTGTACTAAAGTCAACTAAAGTAAAATAATACTCACTCCCCTTCCCTAGCCAAACCTTTCTCCCCCTCTCTCTCTCTATTTTTTCTTACAAAGAATGGCTAAAGGTTTAACATTACTTTCTCTATGCAACAGTACAGTGTACAATTTTCTTTATTTTTCTCCTCCTTGTTACAAGAGAAAGTCATACACTGTCACAGTGTATGACTGTACTTTTTGGACATGAGTGGCTCGAGTTGTAAAATCCATGTATTTTTTTACAGCTTGATTTTGTCTAAATTACCAGTGACATAAAATTAAATGACCATGTATAATCATGTAAGCTGAAACAATTGGCTCAATCCATTAAGATTAAGTGTGGGAGAGAGAGAGAGAGAGAGAGAGAAAGTTGTGACAGAGCATCAAAAACTTTGAGGAAAAAATTTTTATTGTGTATACAAAAAAGGGGGGAGGAGAAAACATTGTCAGATATTGAACCATCATCATGATGGAATTACCTATTAATTCCTTTTATGAGCTACGAGTAAGTTTACGCTTGAAAGATTATTATTGTCTCTCTCTCTCACATACAACTCCTCCGCACCTTGTTCCGACAATGTTTTGTAATGGAGTTTGTTATTTAATGTATGCACTAGAATATTTTAGTAGACTATTTTAACGAAACTTTCTCTTTTTCACTGTCTACTCTCTCTCTCTCTCTACCACACTGTACAATTATACCCGCTCTGATATGTATGCCAATTTTCTCATTTCCTATTTTATGATTTCTTACCATCCTCTCTCTCTCTCTTCATATTACCACAAGGATTCTATTGTACAATTAACTTTGATTATCATCTCTTGAATTGCGTTACAATGATGGAGAAAATTGTTCCCACAATTACAATTTCTACCCTCTCTCTCTTTCTCTTGTCTTTGAACACAAGGAGAGTGTTATAATCAAGGAAATTCAATGACGTCGTTTGCACAATATATGTATATATGTACATGTACATATTTATATGGTGATATGATAAGAAATGTTTTATAAGTCAATTTCCGTTTTTCAAAATTGTCATCAATTTTCCACTCCTTTTCTTTCTTTCTTCCTTCCTTTTTCTACAATTCTAATCACCTCCCCCAAAAAACTATTTAGACGTCAATTTTACTAAATTGGCCATTCATGACAAGTCCATCCCTTTCTCTCTCACTCTCTCTCTCTCTTGTCATTTTTGTAGAAAAGTCAATTATGAATGGACTTGCTTTTTTGCATATTTTCTCTCCTTTTCTATTTTTGTCTTGAGAGAACGATGACAGTCGGAATAATTTTTAATGTTGTTTTGATGTTTGTGCCAAAAAATAGAATTTCTTCTCTGCATTATTTATCTCATGGGAAAGGGAATTGAAACTAATGTCAAATTATTTGTAAAAAAATAAATTCTTTAATGTTTTTTTTTCATATGACGGAGTATCTGTAGTAAAATATTTAATTCGGTGTTTTTGTACATTTAAATTTAATTCATTTCACAGAAAACATGAACGTAACTACTGTACTCTCGTACTTTCTCTTGAAGTTTGACAACTAAAATTGTTTTTTTGCGCAAATTAATTTTTGCAACATGAAATTCACTTTTAATTTGTAGACAATTAAAACTGAATTTTATAAAAATGTGAAACGGAGTCTCAAAAAGAGAATGAAAATAGAAAATGGAGTTTACAATCTAAATAAATTAAAAATATTTTTTTTGTATTGGAATCATTACAGAAAAATGTCGGCTGCAACGATGACAACGAGTCCCTCTTCAAGCTCGTTAAAAGTGAACATTGATAAATGTGCCAACTTTATGCGTCAATTTCGAGACCCGGATAGTAAAGAGCTGAAGAAATTGACAGCAAATCAGTTCACAGAAGTCTGGAGTCATTACGACAATGATGGTGAGTGTCTTCATCTTCCTCTCTCTCTCTCTCTCTCTCTCTCTCTCTCTCTCTATTTTGTCACTGTATCACTCCCATCTCAAGATTCTCTTTTATCTAAAGACAACTTTCTTCAAATAACTTTCTCTTGTGTAAATACCAACGAGTTTTTATCTCTCTCTCTCTCAATGGGAGAAAGAGGAGCCAGAGCCAAGATGAGGGACAAAAAAAGAAGGGGGGGAAATCTCATGAATCTCTCATGGTTTAAATCACAAGCATAAAATCTCTCTACAAGTTTCTTTAATCTTTTGTAACTAATCTTTTAAATACTTTGGGATTAGTCTTTTACCATTTCACTGGGGACTCATTTTGTCCTCTTGTATCTTTATTTAGAGAGGAAACAGATAAAGTATTTATCATTAAGAATATTTTTTTAAAGATTCTTGTAATTGTAAAATACGATCATGGGCAAAAAAAATTCTTTCTCTTTTTTGGGAAATTTTCTCTTGCCATGGACTGACTCAAGGTATTGAGGTCAACGAGGGAAAAAAAATTGGAATTTATACTTTTTTGTTTGGCTTGTATACTACTCAAAGTGATGTGGGTATAGACCATTGAGTCGTATATAAAATTTATGGGGGAAGGATTTAATAGGAAGAGTGGCGTATTGAGTTTATTTTGGAAAGAGGAAGAAGAGGGACGGGAGGGGATCATTCATCAAGAGCTTTTTGGTTTTGGGAGTGCTGATTAAGTAGGATATGGCTCAGGAGACTAATGAAGACAAATGAAAATCGCTTAACTTCCATCTATCACATGGCACCATTTTGAGAGGTAGACTTTCCCCAATAAATATTTTTTTCTCTCTCTTTTTAATAGCCAATGGATACATTGAGGGGAGTGAGTTGGATGGATTTCTACGGGAATTTGTGTCCAGTGTCAACTCGGAGAATACCAGTCCAGAGGTAAAGAATTTACATGTTTTTTTTTATTCTTTATAATTTATGTCCCTTTTCTTCACCTCACTTTTCTACTTTCTCTTTCTCTTCCATTTCCAATTAGTTTTGTCCGTTTTGTGAACCGCACGCCAATTCACACTTTATCTTCATTAAATTCTTTCTCTCTCTCTCTTTCTCTTATTTTCACACATTTTAACTAAACCCCTCCCTCAATTTTGGGTGACTGTAATTTATTTTTTTTTGTTATTTAATTTTCTCTTTTGTGTCTATTACAGTCAGGGAAATATTTTAATTGTATTTTTTTACATAAAATGATTGTCAATTTTAATATTGACAATTTTTTCAATAGTCAACAATTTTTGGTATTATTACATGCAATAAATTCAGATTATTTTTGTATAGTAAAAATTGTCTTTTTTTGTATAAAAAAAGAAAGTTTAAATTGAGTTGAAAGTACAAATTTTATTTTTTGTGACCAATGCCCATGAGTAAAAATGTTGTCAAAAAAAATTTTTTTGGTCTATTTCTTGAGACTAATTCGCTTCTCTCTCTCTCTCTCTCTTGTGATTGACAGCTCGTTTCAGACGCAATGTTACTGGAACTCAAGCAGTGCTTCATGGAAGCGTATGACGACAACCGAGATGGGAAAATTGACATTCGCGAGGTAAGTTTTTTTTTCAAAATTTCAACTTTCTCCCTCTTTTCCCTTTCTAGTTTGGTGGGTGTGTGTTTCGTTTTTTTGAAAGAAAGGAGACAGAGAGTCATCCCTCAGGAAATATAAAAAAAAACAAATTTGGATGAAAAGAGAGAGGAAACATTCATGTCACATGTGATGATGACTCCACATGAAATTTTCCTTTCTCTTGTCTAACTTACTGTAAAATTGTTTTCCGTTTCAAATCTTCCGTCTCTCAAAAGAATTTGGACATCTCCAAACAAAATAATTCGTCTTTCAACATTTCCTCTTCCATATTGTTCCTCCCTGTCAAGTTTTCTCTCTTCAAAATAAAAATATCCAAAATTTTGTCATCTCTTTGAAAATTTTAACTGCCACTGAAAAAACTGGAAAAAAACTTTTTGTCTGTAAATTCTTGAATTTTTTAAAAGATTGTCCATGGCCACAAGAATATTTGAGTAAAATAATTCAGAATCTACAAGTAAACGTTTTTTAAAATCAAAGGCAGAATGAAAAAGAAGAAGAGAAGGTCAGAAAAAAATAATTTGTCATGTGTCCTAATAATTTGGGTGAGTAGGAGAAAGTGATGGGATGAAAGTGGAATAGAAAAAAGAATATTCTTTTAGTACGTGCTACTGCTCATGTTCGACAGTGGTTCCCCATACAAGTTTAAGTTGAGAAGAATCTTGTAGAGTGTACGTGAGAGTGTAATGAAGAATTATTACCTTGCCATGAGGTTTTTTTTCTTTATCCTTGTAGCCTTTAAGTTTTGATACCTGTAATTCTATATAAATATATCACTCTGGCTACTATCCCCCCCTCACTTCACACGTGCAGTTCAACCGTCGAGCTCCCATCATCATTTTTTTATTATTAAAAGAGAAAAAAATCAATAAGGTATCCCTATACCTTTCCCCATGCTTAAGTATAGCCCCCTTTCTGTATGTATATTTTGTTGAAATATGAAGCATCAATTTCTACACTCACTTTGTAAACACAACTGTACATAACACTGTCTTTCATATGTCACTTGTACAGTCTTTAAGTGTATTATAATCCATGCAACATATTTTCATTATCAAAATGACTCTTGTGCTTTCCCCACATCAAGAAAAACGAGTCAATTTGATGGAGGAGAGGGACATGAAAATTATTTTGAGGTCAAAACATTTATTTGAACTATAGCTTTCGCTTCATTTTAAGAAAATGAAGAGAATTGACACTAGTGTCAATTCTCAACTCAAATGAGAAATTATTTAATGCTCCTTCTGCTCTTGTACATTACATGGCTACCTATTATATATTCAGAATTATATAGAATGGGAAAATTTCTATTGGAAATTTTGGGAAGGGGAGAATGGGGAACCACCTCTCTTTTTATAATAAGAAAATATGGGCGATCAATTCTTAATGGGAGCAAAAGAGGGTGAAATGAAATTTATGCCAATTTTTGAGCCAACTTTCTATTTATTCTTATGAATGGAATGGGAGAGAAAGGATCAAAATAAAAAATATTGCCAATTCAATCTCTCTATATTTCTATCCACTTGAACAAATCTATTCATGTACAAGAGATAGAAAGGTCATGGTTGACAGAATTTTGTATTCTTTTGACACAATTGTTCAATTCGAGAAAGCAGTTGGAGAAAGATTTATGACTTGTGTTGGAAAAATTTCCAACTATTTCTATTTTATGACACACTCAAAATATACAAAGAGCAACAGAAATAAAATGAGCAACAACTTGTAAATTTGGTGACATGTGACATAACAAAATATTATTTTTTGGCAATGTAATAAATGTCTTTTATTAATATTTTATTTTCAATTTTCAATCTATTTTTTGACAGTCATCTTTTATTTCCAATTACATTAGTCAATTTTAATCAACTTTGATGGAAGAAAGATGAAAAGAAAATTTTAATGGGAGATTTTCTTAGTTGTAAAAGTTTCAACTAAAAATTTAGTCTTTATTTACTTTTAGTTAAAATTTCTAGTTTATTTTTTATAGTAAAACTTGTGATTTTATAAATGTCTTAAAATTAAATTAATTTACACAAAGAGTCTCTCCTCTCTTTTGAAAATGGCTCAAGGTCAAGCTTTTACTACATTTCATATGGTCGTAGTTAGCTAGTAGTAGAGGAGAAAGTAAATAGAGAAAGAGACCTAAAGGCATTTTTTTGTACAAAAAGAGTAAAAAGAATTTTTTGAATGTAAAATGTCTATGGTTGAATTGCTTTGATAAACACACCATAAAATCTTTGCCTTTCATTATATAGACACAGATACTTTGTGTATTTTTGTAATGTTAAACTTTTTTTTTCTTGATTTCTATTTTAACTTTCACCAACTCCACTACACATAAACTGTATACAACTTTCACTTTAGGAGAAAACTTTTTTTCTCTTAAGTTTTGGGATATTCTGTAACTGTAAATTTAAAATGTTGTGGTGATGTATAAAAAGATGAAAAGAAAGTCACTAAAGGAGAAAGTAAGGAATTAAAACTTTCTCTTTTCTTCCAAGATAGGTATTCAAACTCTCTAAGCTTTCCCCTCCCAAAAAAACAAGCTTGTGTGGGCTCACCTCCATTTAATTGAATAGAAGGGGGAGGGGTTTCATTTGAAAAGATTTTAAATTCTTTACAATTTACAAGCCTCTCCTTTCTCTTATGGGGAAAGTGAGGTTAAACTTTCTAATCGAATTTGAAATTGTGGAGAATGAAATGAGGAAAGAAATATTCTCAATTTGGGCTATTTTAAACCTCTTGTTAAATTAAACATGATTTTTTGTAAAATACACCATCAAACCTCTTCCTAGTGTAACATTTAGAATAAAAAAAATAAATTTACAATGAATTTTCTAATTAAATCTCTCTCTTTCTCTCTTAGCTTGCACAACTCTTGCCCATGGAGGAAAACTTTTTGCTTCTCTTCCGTTTCGACAATCCTCTGGAATCCAGTGTGGAATTCATGAAGGTGAGTGGAGATAGAAAATTGATTTATTTTTAATTTAAAAAACAAGTCAAGAGCTTCAAAACCCTCAAATAGCCTTCTTTTTATATACTAAAAGTATTTTTTTTAAAAAAAAATCAATTGTGTCTGTTATATAAGTAAACCTCACTTTCTATTTTTTAAAAACTAAAATGGTTGGGTTTTCCTATAAAAAAATACTTTGTTTTCATTGAGGAAATAGGAAGACTCCTTCTAAGATGTGGAAGTGTTACTTAACTTTGGGTGGGGAAGATAGACAGAATTACGTGCTTGAGTTTTTGTACACCATCACTCTAAAAGTGTTTCTGTATGCGAGAGTCATAAAATTCCAAAATGGTGAACGAGTTTCATTAATTCTAATCCTTATACTTATATACTCACATGGTAGATTCTGGCCATTCAAAAACGTGGCCTACACAGCAGTCTTCTTCCTTAAAGCTCATTGAGAAGACATGAAACACATTTTGGTTCCCAACCTCCAATCTCACGTTAAAGAGAGAAGAAAACCTCCTCTGCGAGTACTGTACTACTACTACATTATTTAGTACAATTAATCTTTATCTTTATATAGGTCAAATAATTTAAGCCTTCTATTTATTTTAACTATAAGGAAGAGACGTGAGGTTCAGGTCAAAGATCAAGGATTTATTTTGTGGGAATCAATACTATTGTTATCTCTTTCTCTTGACCAAAGATTCTCATTTTTTCTCTATTATTTATTAATAAAATGTAGAAAAAATGTTTTTGTTGTAGACAGTTAAATTAATTTTTTGATAATGAAGATTTTGACTAGTGAAGAAGGTCAGGGATTTTTACTCACTGAATTCTCAATTGGTTCGTTTTTATATGTATAGACAATTTTTTCACACCTTTCTCTCACCTTTCATTCAAAAGTTATTTTAAACTCCCCTTCTCGTTTCTTTTTGGTTTAGCTTTCTTTCTTAAATTCCTTTTCTGTCAAGAGAGAGAGAGTAAAAAAAAGCTTTTAAAATTGTCAAAAGTTTAGTAAATGACTAGCAAGTTTTTTTTATAACGTAGAAGGAAATTGCTGTCTGGAATTTCTTATCCACGTGAATTCTATTTTTTTACGTTGAACACCAAAATTCCTTCCACCTTCATTTGAGACTCTCTCTCTCTCTTTCTAACTTTTCAGCTTAAAAAATCTACTGAGAGAGTTAAAACTTTCTCTTCCCCTTCTGGTTCATGTTTAAAAAAAAAGTTTATTTTTTTTCAACGTTTCATGTTGAATGTGAAGGGCGTGTAATGAATTTCCTCTCTTTTTTTTGAGTTTACATAAAAAAGCATCAACTATTTTAGAAAAGTCTTAAAGTAACGAATAAACATTCAAGGGGTGTAGTTACGATTTTAGGAAAGGGAAATTATTTTTTTTTTGAAAATATTATCAATTGAAAAGTTTTTTTTTATATTTAAACATTCATTAACTTAACAATCAGTCTTAATTTTCTATACAATTTTTATCATTTTTACTGATATTTCTTCATTTTTTTTTATAAAATTGCAAATTATTTTTACACTAAATTATAAATTGGAGCTAAAATTGTAACTTTAATATTTGATGACTTTCTCTTCTTTCTTCTTCCTTTGTGAATTTTAATTTTAAAAAATAAAATTCTTTTTTGATTTCTAGATCTGGCGTGAATACGACACAGACGGTAGTGGATTTATTGAAGCTGATGAACTAAAGGTGAGTTTTAATTTGACAATTAAAATTCTAAATAATTGTGAACTATAATATTTATAATACATAAAATATATATTTTAAAAAAAACTTTCTCTTTTACTACCGACATGATATGACACATTTGATATTTGGTCGTAAGTAAGAAAGTACATGAAAAAAGACGATGTGGTATTAGTTTTTTGGGCGTATCATAAATTATTTTTTTGGGGACATGTTCATCAATTTCCTTTGACACAACTCGTTCCCTTCCCCCGCTGTCTTCTTCCTCTTTTTTTGTGTTTACAAACTAAAAAAAAAACGAAATGGTCGTCTTTTGCATAAAAATTGCATGTCCCTTCCCTTTCAAAATGACTCACTTTAATGATTTTTTCAGTATCCAAGTTATAACTTTGAGGCGTAGTACAAAATGGAGAGAAAATAGAATAGACGGAGACCAAGAAAACTGATTAAAATATAGGGACAAAATGGACTCATAATTTGACCGTCAAGTGTACGTAGCCAATCTCATGACTCTATCAAAAGTCATTAATTCTTCAAACATGTCTATTCCATTACAGAGAGAGAGTACATACTCTTATAAATTATTTTGTAGATACAACAACACCGTCTACTATTCAATTATAGACATTTACACTGATTGTGCAAATAATTATTTTCATACGCATAATTTATTATTTTATACTTGATAACAAAAGAAGAGAAAGTCAAAACAATGGAAATGTGGAAAAAAATGATTTTTTGATGACTAAAAAAATTTGAGGAAATAATTCAAGTCGTGTTGACTCATGTTAAGTTACGGAAAATAAAAAAAATGTGTTTCATGTTGTGAACCGATTTGATCGATTAATTCTTTTCTCTTTCTCTCTCTCTCTCTTGTTTCATTGCATGTGTACAAGTATGGGGTATCCCCTCTGCGCCTATTCCAACTCTTGTGTTTTTAATGTATTTTGTGTTCATAACAGTTATTTAACCATTACCTTGTCATTCAATTTCTCCATTGCCTCAACCACTTTACTTTTTGACTCTGCTTAATGTATTACTCATTACTTTCTCCATGGAGAAAAAAAAATCAGGGGAAAAAATATTTAACTCAAACTTTCCCCCCATTGAAAGTTACTGGTACGTAAAAAAAGAGAAAATGAAATAAACTAGAAATTTTTTTGTTTGTCCTTTCATCCAATTCATTTCCCCTCAATCAACTCATGGGCTCTTAATTGTAATTAAAGGGGGAAATTGTGAACAAGCAAAATTCTTCGATCCGTACAAAATAAGCTTTCTTCATGGGAGCTTTCACTCGTGAAAATAAAAAAAGGTAGGGAACCCGGGCTTCTTTTTCTTTAGGACAAAGGAGAAAGGAAAGAGTAAATGATGAGAGAGAAAACTCATTTGTTTTTTTTCTCTATACTTTCACTTCCTCTTAACTCATAGAGGTTACCCATTGGATGGAGGAGAGGTCAAATACATAAATAATAGGTGTACGACTGTTTTTATATAAAAAATTTTGGCCTTCTTTAGAATATCAACAAGAAAAAAAAACTTTTTTATTATATAAGAGGGGAAAGGATATTGAAAAAAAATGATGGCAAGTATCGATAAATAAAACGCTTTTCATTGTTTTTTTTCTCTCTTTTGTCTAGAATTTTCTCAGAGATTTGCTTCGAGAGGCTAAGAAAATCAACGACGTCTCTGAGGACAAATTGATTGAATACACGGACACTATGGTAAGTCATAAAAGACATTTTTGTGGTCTTTTTTTTCTACTTTAATATTACTCTTTTCATCAAACTTTATATAAAATTGTATAGAAATCCAAAGTCTTTGAACTTTCTATGTTCAATTTGACAAAGTCAAAAATAAAAATTTTTTTTTGAGAGGGGTTATTATTATTTTACCTAAAAATAATGCACATTCTTCAAAAGAAAGTTCATTTCCCTTTACAATAAAAAAAAAAGTTGTGCGGTCATTGACAATTTCAATGGAGAAAGTTTTTTTTTGACTAAAATAAATTGACAATGTCATGCACCAAAGGTTAAGGTCAGTTGATTTTAATTTATAATTTACAAAAAAAAATTTAGGAAAGTATCAACATGATTTTTCTCAATTTTTGAGACAAAACAATGCAGAGTAGAGAAAGTAAAAAAAAATATTTTTTTTTGTGGTACATTTAAAATGAACCATATTAAATGTAGTTTTACCCACAAAGTTAGAGTTAGTACATTGAGTAATGTATGTGTATGTAATATGTAGCATGTGTAAGAAAAAGACAAGGATTTCTTGGGGGAAAAGAAACGGAAGGATTAAGTTCAGTGAAAGTATTGAATAATAAATGTTCTCTTGAGTAATTTATGTTTTTTGGCTTTGTCTTAATATTTCATGCTCCCGCCCATACTGTGAATTTACGTGTACTTTGCGTGGCTGTAGCTTCAAGTCTTTGACGCTAACAAGGATGGGAAACTTCAACTCTCAGAAATGGCCAAGTAAGTCACCGTCACATCCAATCAACTTTCTTTCTTCTCCCTTCCTCCTTTTTATTTCTACCAAATGCATAAATTACACTTTCTTTCTATTATTTCTATTCCCACTTTTCAACCTAAAATAAAAAAACTCAACTTTCTCTCTCTCTCTCTCTCTCTCTTTGTCTCTCTCTGTACAAATATGAATAGAAAAAGAGTTTGCATAAATCAATACCAACAGCTTGAGAATATGTGAATCAAAATATAGTTTTACTCTTTTTTTAAAAAAAATATCTCTCAATAGTTGAAATTGCTATTTTTTGTCCATTTTAATCTCTCATTTTATTCCACTAACTCATGAGCCAGATGGGGAAAGATTAAAATTTATTTTAGGATCTTTTTTGAAGAATTATCTCATTCCTTTTTTAAATATTTTTGTACAAATTCTGAGAATTTGACTTCATTTTGATATAATGCAAGTACAAAGAATTAAATAGTCATTTTATTTTTAAAATAAATTAAAAATTAAATAATTTATAGTAGAGACTCTACCTATTTAAAAATAGTAGTAGTTTTTGTTAATGAATCATTCAAAAAATTTGGGACAAAAGAATGAACGATGATTCATTTTAAGTTTATTCAACCTCATTTAAATTCCTTTTGAATCTCTCTCTCTCTCTCTTGAAGTATAAATTCAAGTGTTGGATAAAAGTAAGACTGTCACCAGGTCTAGTAATTCTTTTGTGACATGGCATTTTCCCTTAAATTCTTCACAGTACAGATAGTGAAACAAATGGCCTAAAAAATGTAAAAAAAATAGTTATATAATTTGTAAATTCACTCTTTTTGGTATTCTTTAACCATTGTGTCATGTCCCCCCTTTAAACATTTCAAATATTTTTTTACTATTATAAATGGGGTTATTTAAATTCCTTTTCTGGAATGGAATTCTTCTCTCAAACTTTACCTACAATTAGACACACACACACTGCAAATTGTAAACATAGTTGATGGATTTTTCAACATTTAATTTAAATTAGTCTAAAAAAATTCTCTTTGTCATTTTTTTCAAAGCATTTCTTCTTTTATTTAAAATTCCACACGAGAAATTTTAGAACCTCAACGTCATCATAAGAGAAACAATAAAAAAATGCTGCATTCTTTTTTTGACATAAACCCAACTGACTTTTGAACTAAATTTTAACATTGAGAGAGAGAGAGAGAAAAGGCTTTTGAAAGTAACAAAAAAATAAGTTTTATTTCATTTTCCATTTTCAAAAAAGGAGAATTTTTACAAAAACTGTTCAAAAGTCACGACCCAACACTGAGGATTCATCCTTGTACTAAGAATAAAAGTTTTGAAAATGGGACAGAGAGAGACAAACAATTGTAAAAGTTGGTTTGACAATAATAGATAAATAATGTTATATTTTACTGATATGAAAAAGAGAGTCATCGTTGAGAGCACATGTTGTTTCCCGTACTCGACATGTATAGCCATTCTAATACCCACATTTAGCCCTCTCTCTCTCTTTTGCCCATATAGAATTAGGGGACTAGTCGCCATTTGGAAGTTATGGCTAGAACAAAAATTGCTTTGCATATTTTGTGTACACAACAACAACACAAAACGATGGGGAGCTCTTCGTCTAATCAAAAAATGAACATGTGTACAATACTCAACAATTTTTTGTGTCTTGTGTCAAGAAAAACTGTGAGAGTTGATTTTACAATAAATTACAAAAGAAATATTCAAACAAGAGAGTAGTTTCTGTACAAAGTAGATTTGTACTTTACATATATAAAAGAAAGAGAGGGAGAGCAATTAAAAGTAGAGAAAGTGGGTTCCCTGGGTTTTAGACATGGACTATTAATTAACTATTTTCACCATGCGGTTCTTTCTCCCCTTTTTAATACTCCCCTCATTCAATCAAATTATTTCTTGGTGGTCTCAACTCTTGGCGAGTTTTACTCGATGTAGTTTTTTGCCTTACAATTATTTTTTTGTGCTTTCAACTTTTCCTATTTATTTTTGCAAGGACTTTGAAGAGTAAATAATATTTTTTGACTATTTTTTACTTGTTTTATTTTCAGGTTGCTCCCTGTCAAAGAGAATTTCTTGTGCAGACAAATCTTCAAGGTAAGCGAGGTACAGCTTACAACTTTTTTAAATCTCCGCTGTCTCGTCTCGTCCGTCTTGTATTTTTTTTTTGATGTTTCTCTTCGTCTCTTTTTGTTTTTTTAGAAAAAAACTGATACGAAATAAAAAACGAGCTTTTTACTTCTTTCTCAAACTCAAATACTTTCTTACGAAAAGAAAAAGCTTTTTTTGAGTCAATATCCGTACAATACTTTACAATAAAAAATAATAATATTTTACTTTAGATTTTTCATATTTAAATTTAGTCCTCTGAAATTTGCTAATATTATACAAAAAAAAAGAATTTATTTTAGAAAAATTTAAGATGATTTTCAACTACAGTAGAAATATTCTAATGAAAATTTTTCAGTCCAATTTAAGAAAGTATTTTTAACCCAGTAACCTAAATTACTACTAAACTGTTATTGTTACATAAAAAAATATTTTGAAAAGAAGGTTTTGACAATGTTGAAGTTAATTAAAATGGAGAAAACCGTTTTATTTTCATCGCTTGAGAAAACAAGCAAGAAAAAACAATTTAAAATGAGAAGTTTACAAAAAGAAATTCCAAAATAGGAAGAGTTCCAAAAAATGTTTTGTACGGATATTTATCTACTTTCTCTTATTTCACAACAAGAAATCCTTCCGCGTTCATATTTGTACTACTCGTAGCTCCATTCTCTGTATTTTTAATTTAATTTTGGTAATTATTATTAGAATAATTATTCCCCTTGCTGCAAGCTGTACAAAATAATGAGCTATTAAATTATAGCTAAATACCTAAATATATATACAGCTTTCATGTACATTTTGTCAATAAATTTTGTTTTTGTTACAACAAATGGAGTTGTTCATCTTTCTCAAAAAATAAAATAAAAAATCTTAATTAAAATTTAACATTTTAATATTTATATAAAAGAAAGTCTTTCATTTTTTGAAACAAAAACTTTACCTGGCCAGGTAGTTTATGATTATCCAAAGAAAATAGACTCCCTGCAAAATAATATTTTCTCCTACTCGTAATTTCAGTCTTTTTTCATAAAATATTAGAAAACCGCCCAATTGTACATAAATACAGTACTGTACTCTAAAAATTAATATCACAAAATATTTTCGAGAATCTCTGATAAACTAATCAACTTACAATTTACCTATAGTTCAATATTAATTATAATTAACATTTAAAAAAAATATATTTAAAAACAAACAGAATACTAAAAACATTTTTTATTGAATGTATTGTCAAGTTATTTTATGCTGCATTGTTTTACATAAATTTGAACATTCATGTTTATGTTAAATTAGTGAATTAGTCCCTTGTCAAAAAATATCAAAACTATTTTCAAAGTGAATTTTTTTTTTCAAAATTAAATATTGTCTTTACAGTCTTGTCCATTTTTTTGAGTCTGTAATTGTCAAAAAAATCAATCACAAAAAACATCCTCCACTGTCTTTTTTTAGTCAAAAATTATGTTGCGTGCAGTCTGCAAAAGTTCCCCTTTTATTTTTTGAAACCAAAAATTTAATACTGAAAAAGTCAAAGTGTACAATTTCAGAAAAAAATGAGAAATAATTTGTGTTTGTCTTTTAAATATTTTGGCTCTTGTTTTAATTGTACATTTATATATGAAAGTAATGACGGATTTGATCATTGATTGTTGTATCCCTGTGTATATAAAAAAAGAATATTGAACAAAAAAAAAGATATCTATATAGCTTGATCTCTTCTCTTTCCTTTGCTTAAGCAGGAGGGATTGGAAGTAAGTAAAACCCAAAACAATAAATTTCAATTTGTTTTCGTAGTCTCACTTCTTGTAGTCTCTCTCAAAAAAAAGTTTTGTTTGTACATATTTGATGCACTTTGTATCTGTAGTAGTGAGTTGAAAGTTGAAGTAGAAAAAAAAAGTTTCTTTGGAAGCACAAAATTGCTCTTTATGCTTGACATCTTGTTTTTTTTGTAGTAAAATGCTACTACTAATTATTTTGTATCTTGTTTATTTGTATTGTAAACCCAAAGTGATGTTTTTCGTGTAACATGATAAAATATATTTAATACATTTTCATCGAATTATTTTAGACATACGTAGACTGTACAAAAAAAAGAATTTGACCCCAATGGTTTTTTTTGTATGAAAAAAAAACAAAACAAAAGATAAATTAATTATGACAGAGCATGTAAAATGCATATACTAATCGTGGCACTAACCCTTGGGGAATGAACAAAATGGTGGATATATTTATTAATAAAAGAGAAGAGAATGCACGAAAAATAATTTTAAATCAAGGTTTTTTAAATCCTTTTCTTAATTGTATATAAAAATTACTATTAGTGTAGTCATTATTTTTAAGTACTTAATTAGATTTTTTTTTAAAAAAAAAAAACGTCAAATTTTTGTCAATAATATATTCTTTGCTTTCTAAAATTAACTTTTGCAAGTTTTTTTTAATGAAAATGAACAGCCTAACATTTAATAACAAGGAGTTGTGAATTATTTTGCATAATAGCCACAATAAAAATTTTTGGAAACTAAATTCGAACATACAAAAAACTAACCCCTCCTCATCTCAGAGTTTTATTACCTTTCTCTCTATTTAAAAGTGCTTTCCTTTTGGAAAATGGTTAAACAAAATGAGAATATTCCAGTGGTTAGAAAAAAATTAGAGATTATTTTTTATAGAGTAATCAACTCGTCACGCTAACCCCCACATTTTGAATGTCAATTTGTCAAAAAACGTAGTGCCAGTTTTATATTATTTAAAATATTCCCTTTTTTGTATTAATTGGCACTCCCTTGTTTTTTTTCTTGTAAATATTTTGATGAAAAATTCAACAATTTGTTAACCTTTCACTATGACCTTTCTCTTTAACCTAATGACTCCAAAGTTGTAATTTAAAAAGAGAAAAGAGGAGAAAAGGAGTTTTTGGTTAAATAAGTCAGTAACAGTTTGTAACGTAACGGAGAAAGTAAAATGGTTTGGGGGGAATGCATGTGAATTTTTTAATGACATTGACCAAATGTCATTTAACCATCTCGTGTCTACCTCTCAGCCTTTATTTTGGGTGGAGTGACTAGTAATTACTATTTTTGGTGAAAATAAAAAAGAGTGGCGCATGCAATCAAGTCTAATTGTCTACTTTCCAAACTATTCCATGACTACAATATGTACACACATAGGTACATACAAACTATGTATTTAATACAATTTTCAGAAAATTGTCGAGTGTTAAGTACTCATGTGGTTTTAAATGGGAATTGAAGGGGTCTCCCTTTAAAAAAAAGTCGAGTTTATTTTTTTTACATTAAAAGAAAATGGTAATGGTGTTTTGTACATTTACTAAAGACATATTTTTTCAAGAGTGTTTGGGTATAAGCATGGCATGTTGTTTTTTGATGCAATCACACATTTTCGCTCAATACTACTGCGGCCTGTGTGTGTGTAACACATGATGCAACAACTGCGCCAGTGGGAATTCACAGAGAGAGAAAGGTTCTTTTTTTTGTTGAGCAATATCAAAAAAATGGCTTACACACACAAAAAAACGAGTAATCTACGTCAACTCACATTTTTTACAATGAGCCTTTGCCATCACCTAACCAAAAAAAAGTGTTTTTTACATGACATGAAATACTGGCAAGGAAATGTGAAAGAATTTTCATTTTTTTCTGCGTATAAAATCTTTCTTCATTTTCCATGTAAAATAAAGAATAAAAAGTCGTTAATTTATTTTCCTACACTTTCTCTCCCTACAACTTTCTCTTTCTTGTCAAACTGAATTTTTTTTTAGAAAAAAGAGAAGGAGAGTTAGTTTTGAATAAATTGGGGGAATTGTAGGGAAAGCTTTTCTCCCTTTTACTTTCTCTTGTACAATAACGGGGGAATACATGGGGTGGTGTAAAATGAAGCGTTTTAGAATTTTCTCTCTCTGTGAAAGACATGCTGTGCTAACCCCCAAAATCCAAACTAGTCAAAATGATTAAAAGAGAATCTTTTAGATATTCATCATGAAATAAATCTTGAACACTAAATACAAATTTGTACAATATAATAATCTCCATGTGAGTACCGTCACCATTTACACTCTCAGTAATTTTAGTAGTCTCTCTCTGTGACTTTCACCATTTTGATGATCATTTCAAACTTTTAGACTCAACTCCCTCTCTAAAACTGTTACAAAGTTTATCTGAGGTTACACAGATCAGGAATTCTCTCTCTCTCTTTATGTGGGATCTGTGCTAAGTTTATGATTTGTGAGCCCAAAATATTGTTTTATTTCATAAACTTTCTACCCTCTCAAATAAATAATGAGGTGGGGATCAACTTTTGAAATAGAAAATGGAGGATGGGGGAAATGTCAAGTCATTTTTTGTTATCTTTATTTTTTCAACATTTTATTATTGATAAATCTCATCCTCATCGACGCACAAAAAAGTCCCTCAAGGATTTGAGTTATAAAAATGTTCTTTCTTTTCCTTCACCTGTGAAAATTCACTTGTAATTTTTTACCTTCCTCCCTCTCTCCTTTCTAAAAATGTACGTGGGCTTAGAGTGGCCTATTTTTTTTAAAAAAAAAGTCTCCCCTGAGGATTTTTAGTCTCTCACCATGAAAATGAATGGGAAGAAAGAGAGAGAGGGAGAAAGTAAAAATTATGGTACATTTCACTTGAACACTTGACACCCAAAATGGCCACAAAGAGTCTAAGTAGAAGATGCTCTTAGCATTCAAATCATCTCCTTTTTGACTCCATACTTTTTTACACCTTGCCCTCTTCTATTTAATACATGTAGTACAGGAGATTGCTATAGTTTGTACTAGAGAGGAAAATGAAGATAAAAGAAATTTTGAGGAGAAAAGGGAAAGTCTTTGGTTGAGCTTGTCTTTATAGTTAATTCATTTAGTAACATTTTTTTATCTTTGAGAAAGTGTATCATGAAAAAAAAAAGAATTCGTCTTTATAGTTTTATATAGTGAAAGTGGAGACTTCAAATGGCTCTTTTATCTTTTATCAAGTATTTGTTGAGCTATTTTACATAAACTAATACTACTACTACCACTACCTTTCACTATCATCTCTCTTTTATCTTGCATAAAATTACATCATCATTTTCATTTCCTTCCCCCTCCTCTCTCTCTCCTTTTTTTCTCTTTACAACTTTCTTTTTTTTTGTTCTCATTCTCAAAGTCTTTGAGACTTGAGGATTTTTTTTCCATTTTTTCATATTAGACTCATACCTCAATTTTCAATTAATTTATCTATTAATTTTGAGTTAAGACAGTGTACTTTACAAATTTAATTTAAATTTAGGATTTTATATGGATCTGTGAAAGAGTGGGGGAGGGATACGTAATGTGATGAATTTAATTTAATGTAATTTTAAAGAATGAGGAAAAAAGAAAGTGTTCGACTCTATAAATTCTTGTAGAAATGTTCAATCTTCATTTGAAGAGTAGCCATATTAAATTTGAAGTTGTATAATTTAACATTGTTCTTTTTTACGCAAAAAAGAAGACCTTTAGGATAAATGATTCCACACAAAAAAAATCTAGGGAGTTAAATTTAATGATGATGATGATTGTCTCTCATTAGTTTAAATCCTTTACCCCTTTCTCTTGAACAATAAAAGTGAAAAGGGAGAAAGTTAGCATAAAAGTTTATAGAAAGAAAGGTGTATTATTTTAAATTAGCCAAAAAAAAGAACAGAAAATGGTAGAAAAAGAATTACCTTCATACAAAAACCATAGAAAATTCCACCCACACGGTCTAACTTTCCTAATTTGACCACACACACATCTACAATATATGCATATACATATAGCACTAAAATTAATCTGATTGCTCACTTCAAATTCTTTGTTTTTAGTTAAATTTATATTCCATAAAAAAGCGTACGCGTATTCGTAGAGCTTTCTCTTAATACACAATTTTTAGTAATTCTTTTAATTATAAATTTTAAAAAACTAAATTAGTCCTCCTTCTCTTTCATCTCACGAGCTAAATTGATGAGATTATTTTTTTAAAAAATTGTATTTTTAATATTGTAAAGAACTAAACTAAATTTAATCAACATTGAAAATAAAGACAAGCTAAAAACTTTATTTTCTTAATAAAAAAATAGGGGGAGGAAGATTGATATTAATTGTAAATTAAATTAAATGGAATTAATTAGTAGTACTGATGTACCATGTAGTTTTACTTATGCTATGCTCATGCTATTAAAAAATAAAGTAGATAAATATAATATATATAAAGTAATAATAGGATGATTGGTAGAAAATTGTTTGCTTACAATTAGTTTTTTTTGTAATGGATGAAAATATTCAAGTACATGTACAATACATATATATACAGGGTGTTCGTTCAGAAAGTCATATGGGAGTGAGTGGAGACTTGGTTTCGCGTAAAATTCCCATGTTAAAATATTAAGAGCAGGTAGTTTTGCCTTTTC
>JAQIVZ010001153.1:0-39440 GCA_034700945.1 Arrhopalites spinosus
GTTTACCCCTCATGGCCTAGGCCACGAGATGACATAGCCCCTCCATGGCCTGATCCCCCCATGGCCTGCCACATATACACATATCTTTTATTCTTGTTGCAGAACCCCAGAGCAACTTCGTTTAATTAATACTCTCTTAAGTGGATGGATAATGGAGCAACAACAGAAAGAAAACTCAAAAATTCATACTACTAGTTTCCTTTTGAAAAATAGTAATGAACTGATATCTGAAGCCTTTCATGAAGAACTTAAAACTTTGATTCATTTCCTGTATTTGGATCATCGGAAAATGTTTCAAGGGGAGTGGAGTGAAGATATGGAAGTAGAGGAAGTAGACACTCATGGTCAAAGTTTAGGCTCCAGTGATATTTTTAGTAAACAAAGCAAAACTAGAGTCACTGTCAAATGGCTCAGAAATTATATCCAAAATATGAATTCTACTGATGTGTTAATGAACATGACAAATTAATTTACTACTGCTTACGTTTACTTATGATAATGAATTTAAATAAAATTTCAATTCTCATGTTCTGAAATGTTTTACCAATGGTTTTTTACTTCTACATGTCTAGTACAGTAAAGCAAGTATTTCATATAATTGTTTTGAAAAGATACTTTTTGTCCTTGTCGTGTGCCCATTCATGCAAAAAACAACTTGTTGAAGACTGTACTCACATATAGCATAAGTACATGAGGGGGAGACTACAATTGAGTCTTATTTCATATTCGAACATCGTATTTGTGCAGCGTAACTAGGCAATGGTACGCAAAACAAATGAAGATCATTGGAGGGACGGCTCATATTTCATTCCACATTAAAATGCATTAGCCATATAGAAAGTACAGAAAATCACATTTTATTGAATTGTACGATGGACCCTTTGTTTTTGGCAATAATTAGATTTCGTCAACGTCGCTTTGAAGAGTGTATGACCATTTGTACTGAAATTCTAAGAAAGAACCCACTGGATACTGTAAGTTCATTTTAATGCATGTGACTCATATAAATTATTTTGATCTTGTGATATAGTAATTTTTTCATATGAAAATAATAATTTTAAAAATAATTGTGGTGTAGGCTGTGTGGAGTCTCAAGACTAGAGCTTTAACAGAGAACGTAAGGGTAGATTTTCTTGAAATATTTGACGATGGAATTGCAGAATCAATTTTCACGGAAGATTTAATAGCAAGCACAGCAAGACCTGGAACTTCTCTCAGAGTCCTTAGTGCTAGAATTGGGACAAGTAAAGATGGACCCAGTCCTGCTATAAGGTCAGAAAGATTAAAATATTAAATTGTTAACTGATGATTCATCAGTGATGACCTTTGATTTTGTTTTTTATTGATTAATTGATGTTATAATGGGACAAAGACCTGTGACACAATCAGGTCGTCCACTTTCTGGGGTGACAAGGCCAGGCTCCTCGACCTCTGCAAGACCTGGGAGTTCTTTAGACATGGCCCTTAGAACAAGGGCTACAACAGCCCGTCCAATTTCTGCTTCAACTGGACGGTTAGTTTTTAAATATTAATAAATATAAATATGCAAGTAATTTAAAAGATAATATTTATTTTACAGACATGTACGCCTTGGGACGGCGTCAATGGTGACTGGAAATGATGGAGGTCCATTCATAAATGTGTCTAGACTCAATCTACAAAAATATGCAACTCAAGAAAATTTTGCTAAAGCGTTATTTGAGTACTTATTTTTGGTGGAGAATGATGCAAAGCATGTAAGTTCTTATAAAGATTTTCAATCTTGTTTAATTTTATTGTTTGAATAAATCCAAATTTTTGGGTGTATACAGTCATTAGAGTTGGCGACCTTAGCTCAGAAATCAGTGGCGAATAATAATGAGAAAGATTGGTGGTGGCAAGTGCAATTGGCTCTTGCCTGGCTTCGACTTGGACACAGCAGGTAATTTTAATGAGATGAATTTGGAATGTACATTGCGAGACGAAAGAAATTTTACTGATTAAAAATACATTACTAATTATTTTGACACTAGAAATGCGGAGAAACATTTCAGGTTTTCTATTCAGATTGAACCAATGCTTCTAGGCTACATAGGATTAGCTAAAGTTTATGTAAAATTGGATCAACCCTTGGCTGCACTTGATGCTTGCTTGAAGGGTCTAGAAAAATTTCCATCTGATGTCACTCTCTTGACTGAAATTGCAAGGTACATTAAATATCTTGTGAATCACAATAGTTCACAAGTTGTGATATATACAAAAGTAATCCCTTAATTTTAATGATGTACTTATATTTAAGAATTCAAGAAGGTCTACAAAATATGACAGAGAGTGTCAAACGCTACAGAGAAATTTTAGTACAAGATTCTTCTAATATTGAGGCAATTGCCTGTATCGGTATGCATCATTTCTATACAGACCAACCGGAAGTTTCACTGAGATTTTACAGGCAAGTAACTGACACGATCTAACTTATTACTCTACAGTTCTATAGTTCACTCTAAAATCATTAAACTATATCATAGGCGTCTACTTCAAATGGGCGTATATACAGCCGAGTTGTTTGTCAACTTGGGCCTTTGTTGTTTTTACTCACAACAGTATGACATGACCTTAGTCTGCTTTCAAAGAGCCTTAAACATTGCATCCAATGATGTTATCGCCGATGTTTGGTATAATCTGGGGCACATTGCAATGGTTAGATAAATGTTTTGTACATTTATTTCATGACAAAATAAATTAAATATTATATATTAAAAAGCAATTCTCTCTTTAGGGTCTAAGTGACACTTCTTGGGCAAATCAATGTTTTCGATTGGCAATTGCGTGGTACTAATAAATTAATTTAATTAAAAGATGTTTTTACTTCATTATGCTGTGTACTATAAATAGTAAAGACTTTTGATTTTTTACAGTGACAATAATCATGCAGAAGCATACAATAATATGGGAGTACTTGAGGCTCGTAAGGGACGGAATGATCAGGTGCGTGAGTTTATCTCTATTAAATACACATGAAATAGAAATTAATTATTTCATATTTTACTTTTAATATGCTCCATTAGGCTGTAGCTTTTTTCCAAACTGCTACGTCTATAGCTCCACATTTATTTGAACCGTTGTTTAACCAAGCCAAAATTGCAGACAGTGTAAGTTACAATGATTTAAAAGGTCATCTTTTCCCTTATTAATCTGACTGATTCATACAGATGGGTGATCTACAAAATTCTTATATGATTGTCCAAAAAGCCTTGGCCAACTATCCAGATCATGCTGACAGTTTGATGCTACTCCAAAAAATTAACGCTATTGTATTAAATTAATCAGTATTATTGTAACTAATTAATGTGGTTTCATTAACTAATTTTACATTGATGTGATACAAATGCTCTTGAACCCATAATATCATATTATGTTTGAGAATAAAAATAAAGATAAATTCTGTAAAATCATCATTTCTTGAAGGGTACTTAAAGGCCTTAAAAAGGGGATTTACTCATTGAATTCACTTTGTTCACTTTATGACACATTTAAATTCGAACGCGGGACTGACGGACCGAGAAATCTCCAATTTCATCGTTAAATTAACATTTTTAATTAAAGTAGTTTAAAGTATTGGGGTCGTTAGGAGCCAGAAATGGAGTCTTACAGATCCTTAGTTGACCCTTCATGGGAACTCGTAAGTTTCAAGTCATTTAATCATAATTTCTTTCATACAATTTTGTCTATTACAAACAATTTATTTACAAACAATTCGTTACATTGTCGTTTGGTTTTTTTAGACGGACCCAAATCCTGATATATTTGCCATGTTTGTTCAATTTAATCGGGAATTCTTTTGGGATAAACTGGGTAGTGTGGAGGTCAAATGGAGTAAACGAATGACTGTTTGTGCTGGACTATGTCGTTATACGGGAACAATGGGTCTTTGCTCTGTCGTTCTCTCAGAGCCACTTTTGAAATTGAGGCCAAGGAAAGATCTCGTTCAAACATTGCTTGTAAGTTTACATGTCATCATTTATGTACATTTATAAAGTGATATTCATTTATTTATTTCATAATCAAATGAAATGTTATTGTTTTACAGCATGAAATGATCCATGCATTCTTGTTTGTGGCTGACTTCAATCGAGATCATGATGCTCATGGGCCCAAATTTATTAGTCACATGAATCGAATCAACAATTTGACTGGTGCCAACATAACTGTGAGTTTTGATTTTTTAATCAACATGATACATACTGTACTAACATATACTTGTAGGTTATAATATATAAAATGGAAGTTTTATATTATAATGATTTTTCTTTTTTTTAAGGTTTATCATACCTTTCACGATGAAGTTCGTCATTACAAAGTTCACTGGTGGAAATGTGATGGACCCTGTCAATCTCGTCCACCTTTTTATGGTATAGTAAAGAGATCGATGAACCGTAAACCAGGGCCACATGATTTTTGGCATGCGGAGCATCAAGCATCTTGTGGAGGAAATTTTATTAAAATCAAAGAACCTGTACCGGTAGACCCACCAGCAAAGTCAAAAAAACAAGGAGAATCTTCCTCATCTGCTGCTGCAGGCTCTCACAGAATTAATGAGTACTTCAAACCACTAAATGGGTCAGGGAGTAGTAGTACCTCATCATCATCTACACCAACTGCAGGAACCTCATCTTCTACCTCATCCAGCTCTGGAGCAATTCCGAAACCTAAAAGGAAGTATACCAGAAAAGAAAACAAAAGTGGTGATACTATTCCTGGTGCTAAAAAACCAAGAGCTAATAAGACTGGAACTAAAAAGACTACTGGAACTGCTAAACCGACAATAAGAGGTGGAACTTTAACGGCTACTGGAAGTGGTAGTACTACAGTCACGGTACCCAACAATAAACCTTCTGGAGCTTCTTCTGGAGCTACAGGTCAAATTAAAAATCCAGAACAGATGAATCGTTCAAACTCTTCTTTTGTTCCATTCTCTGGACAAGGAAATATGTTAGGAGGAAGACAGGGAAATATGTTGGGAGGTAGCTCTTTTGTTCCATTTACTGGACAAGGACATACGTTGGGAAGTAGTTCTGGTACTCCACCAAACAACAGTTTAATTACAATTGATTAATTATGGTGGACAATTTTGTCGTTTTCTCAAGCCTGATTCTTGTTCCTCATTAAGCTATGTAATATGAAGTTCTATCATTAAGACTATAATACTCGTACTCGGTTCGCGTCAAAAATAATATTTTATACCAAAAGTGGTAGTTACATTCCTCTGTAAAATATAGTCCTTCACGATTTTGGTATAAATAAATTTTGAATAAATGATTTTTGAATAAATAATTTTTAAATAAATAATTTGTGAATGGATTTTGAATAAACGATTCATGAATTTCATGATTGATACAAAGAATGAATACAAATTTTACTTTCCTTATTATATGGTAATTACTGCATGAGATTACAGAGACCATTACAAAAATTCCTCCAAAATAAATTAAAATATTAATGTAAATAATACCCATGGAAAGACTTAAACACGAAAGTCCACATACTATAATGTAACACTCTTCTCATCACCTAAACATTCTGGTCTACATGAGATTGTTGACTTGAAAAATTAATCGTCCATTAATATTATAATTCATCATGCTGTTGTGTTTCAATTTTGTCACAAATAGCTGGAGAGGAAAATTCCATTAAATATTCACAACGAGAAGGCTCCGTCACAGACAGAATACGATTTTCTGTTCCACATTGAAATTGAACCTGCACAAATACACGAAAAGACATGTTATTATAGAATTTCATTTCACCTATTAAGTACACCTACGTACTTAGCCATACATTCATAATATGTATTTTGATGTGGACAATAATTAATATCATATTAGCTTACTTTAATAGATCTATCTGGTCCATTCCAACATGCTTGCCCATGGTCATAAAGCTGACTCAAATACTTATTGTGCTCCGGACCCTGAAAATACATAAATATAAAAAAAAATCATGAGCCTTCTGAATCATTATAGAAATCTTGAATAAATTTAATGACTTACATTCCATGCACTCCATTTTCCAATTAACACATCCCCTCCACCACCTTGTCCCTTTTGATTAATCTATTGATTGAAAAAAAAGTATAAACAATCTTGAAGCATAAAATACAAGTGTGAAGAGACTGTGAGATGGTTACTCACTTGATTAAACGGACACCATGAGTATGTATACTCTCGGTCAGAGTAATCAAAACATTGGCCAAAAAGGGGAGCAAATCTGTCATCCTCTCCAACATCCTCATTCAGAGAATCATTAATCTCTTGTAGTTTATTTGAAATGTCAGTAGCTTGCCTTTCTGCTGCTTGATACTCTTCCCTTGCTTTGTCAGCCGCTAATGATTATCGTCAACAAATTGAAATATAGTAAAAAATACAATTAAATGATAAATGTACTACAGTAATAAATGTAAAATTTTTTACTTTCAATGAGCAGTCTTGTAGCTTCATCATATAAATCGCTCTTCTCTGTTGTAGAACCTTCACCCTCAGATTTCTCGACATCCTCCTCCTCCTCATCATCAGTGTTAGGATCTCCCAAATCTGGTTCCTTGTTGTCATCCAACTCGTCGTCTTCATAGTCAGTGTTACTCTCTATATTTACTTCTGAGCCGTCGGGAAGATAAGCTTTAGATGATGATGGTGACTCGACATTCTGAACTTCTTCATTTGGTGTTGGTGTTGAAGGAACTGTTGGCTCTACAATTTCCTCTTGTTGTTGAGGAGTAGTATCTGGTTCTGGTGGTTGAAACATGCCTTGTTCCATGAGGAAATATGGTTTAAATGTAATCCACCCCGTCTTCAAAAAATCTTCTTTGCTCATTTCACTTTGTGTGTTAAGGAAAAATAGAGCTTCATCATCTGAGACAGCTCCATCCTTGTTTCGATCAAATGTTTGTCTTGTTTTGATTTCATCCATTGTCAAAACTCCATCGTCATTGGAATCCATGAGATTAAACATATTTTCTGCCTCATCAGCTGATTTAAGTTGTTCTTCTTCTTCATCTCTTCGACGTTGTTCTTCCTCTAGTTGACGATGATGTTCCAGTGCTTCTTTCTCGGGTGCCTCGGCTGATTCTTTAATCACCTTCTTCTCTTCTTTGATGACTTCTGCTTGTTGAAGCTCCAGTTCCAAACGACCTCGCTCTTCTTCTTTTGATTGTCGACTAGCTTTACCCTGCTGACTCATCTCAAGACGCTTTTGATAACCTTCAGTGACTAAACGAATTCGACGTTCGTTCTCCTCTCGGGCTGCCCGGCCCATTTCATCACAGGTATTTGCACAACTAATGTTACCATCAAACTCATCTGTGCCATCACAACAATCGCAAATATGATCATTGACCCTCGACGTACGAATGTTCATGGCCATATGACCCGGATTGAGACAAAAGAAGGTACCGAGGGGGCAGGCAGCAGTACCCGGCTCATCTGACCCATCTTCACAATCACAGTAGTCATCATTGACATATGTAAATGGAATCAATTTTGAGCCATCTAGACAGCTAAAATCCTTTAACGGATCATAAAATGCTGCACCTACAAATGTAAAATGTAATGAATGCATAGCTATGATAACATGATTTTTCAAAAATATATTATTATTTGTATATTGTACAAAATTAAACTTACGGGATAATGGAACTCCTCTTGGTGTAAGACTTTGACCGGAGACTCCATTCAAACACAAAAAAAGTACGGCCAACAAGCTCAGCCTTTGATTTGAATCAGCCATATCAACTATCTGCAATGAGTAAATTATTGTAATGAACTTTTCAGATGGACAGGACTGTCAAAAAAAAAGTCGACACCTGTCAACTTGACAGACTGTCACGTTAGAACCGGAATATTTAAAAAATTAAATATACTATCGCTTACCTATTAGGAATGTATTGAGCAAAAAAGTCTAAGCTAAATTAAATATCACATGAGTTGTTGCTGTATTTTACAAATCCATTTGCAAAAAAGCAAGGAATAAATAAACAATGAATTTCTGAGAAACTTTTTTTTTTTTTATTCCAACTTGGAGAATTTCAAAGATCCCTTGCCGCACATATAAATGTTCTTCAATGACAAATATTTAATTGTGGAATCCATAATGTGGATTTATTTTATTAATTAATCAGAAGATGAGTGCTGAAATTGGATGAGGAGAAAAGAAACATAAAATTGAGATAGGATACAAATAATTTACAATCAAAACACTTTCACTAGTTAGACGTTATAAAAATTATCGAAAATGAAAAATGTACGAATTATGTAGTCTGCTTTGTACGCTTATAATTGATGATATTAAGCAAAATGGAATGATATGCAACTTTTTTATATTAAAAGGTTCATTCCCAATTATTCACACATTTTCCATGTTACAAATTAAATCACTTATTGTCCATGGATAAACCGAACATTGATAATTTGTCAGGTAGTTTTATATCTTTGATTTGCTGTGATAAGTTCATATTCTTCACGGCTGACACGGCTCTGGCTGGAGCGGCAGATATTCCAGCCTAATAAATTACAAATAGATTGTATGTCAAAAAACTGGTCATATTATTACTTACTTACACATATAACAAACAAAGTCAACGTCTTGAAAAGAGTGGATAAAGAAATAGATAAATACCTCTTGTCTTTCAAGTTTGTTTTGTTCATCAATACGGGCGAATATTTCGGTCATATTCGTTTCCAGCACCATTCCTCCCATTACTAATTCATTCAAAATGTAATGAACCTACAAGCAACAGTGGCATAATATTAAAATTTGTGAAAATGTCATGTTTTACATTATCATAATACAAAATTGAATATATTATATTAAACATGTAGGATATTTCCTTACCTTATCTACATGAAAAATTAAGTCGAGTTCGCACACATTCTCGAAACATTTGTCCAATGTTTCAACAAAAACTTGGATTAAATCTAATATTCCTAATTCGGATTCGGATGAATCAACACAAAAGACAAAATACAAAGTTGCATAGTGTCTGTAAATCAATTTATAATCTGATCCTCCAATCAAGCTGTAAAAATAAATAAAGACATTTTTGTAGTTGGTTCACTTATACTAAGTATTTATAAAGCCAAATTTTGAACTATAACAAGTTTATTAAAAATATATCATCTTCTGATTAATAATCTCACCTCCCTCCTTCAAGAAAGTTGCAAACATTGTCGTCTCTTTTCGATACTAAATGGAATGTCTCCTTGATGATTTGTTGCTGCAACTCTTCACTCTAAAGTAGAAAAACAGTAAAAGGTTGATTAGTTAATCTTAATTAATTAAGAATTAGAAAACATTTTATTTTGATGGGGAGGAATTTGACCTTATTCGATCAATAAAGTATTATAGTTTATAAATTTGTGAAATTAATATTAATCTCAATTATGAAAGTACTTACGATATATTCGTAGAAGCTTGTAAGTCGTGGTTTACCGTGATTATTGAAAACTAGAATTGCTTTAATCATCTTGATGTTAAAAGAAGAATTCCTTGCAGCTTTCAGATTTTTATTTTTTTTTATTTTTTTGACATTCGAACTGTCAGTCCGCGGCTTTATTTTTGTGGCTGTTTCAAAAAATTTCTTTGATTTTTTTTTCAGAAAAAATGGATTTGCAAGAGACTGAAAATAATGGGAAAACAAAAGAGTTATTCCCCATATTTGGCAAGAAGTTTCAGCCGAGACCTAGTCCACTAAATTCCATCGCTGACACAATCCAGAAATCTACACCACCGAGAAAAAAACGATCACTTTTGGGCAAGAAAGAAACTCCCGGTAAATCTTACTCTTTTTTTGCTTTCTCTTTGAATGAAAGTCTTTGACCATCATGTAGGAAGACAGTTAATTATATTCTATTGTTTGGACAGGTATGGTACAAATGGTGCTGGATGCTGGACAAAAGAACATTGGTCCTCGACTTTGTGGGGAATGTGGACTGTTATACTCACCTGGTGATATAGAGGATGAAGAAGAGCATAGGAAAGCACATGCTCGTTTAGAAAATGTTCACACAATCACGGTACTTAGCTTTCACATTTATATAGAAAGTATTTCTATTTTAGTGACATGTTTGTTTAGATTGAAATCAATGATACTTAAACTTTGAATTTATTTTAGCTATGGAAGGAACCTAGAATTGCACAGACTTTTCTTGATGGAAGTTACATTGTCGTTGTGAACAAACAGAATGCCTCAAAACATGTCATAAATCGGCTTCAAACTTTCTTAGAGTGGATTGACTCTGAATTGAGTGTCTTCACGGATTCGGATATACTAAATGCAACTCAACATCTATTCCTCTATTTGTATCCTAGAAAGCGTAAAAATGCTGTACGAATACTAGGTAAATAACAAAACTTTTTTCACATGAATCGAAGTAATACAACATTGTTGACAGTTTTGATGAAAAATGAAACATTTTTTATTTATTTTGTAATCAAGGATTCGCTGCAATGGAGTTATTAAACAAAGATCAAATTGTGGCTCATTCTATTTCTGAACCCGAGGACTCTCCTTATCTACCGGGTATTCCTCTCTCTGTCGGTGTTACCCGTTTATGGACTGATAAAATATTTCGTAAAAAGAAGATTGCTACTCGTCTTTTGGAAGCCATTCGTTTCAACACTGGAATTCCAGGGTACATCGTTCCAAAAGGTAAACTTGGTATTCTTGAGCCATCTGATGATGGTCGAGCTTTTATGAGAAAATACTCGGACTCAGTGGCCTACTCTTATACAAAAAAATGAGCCATTGTCATCATGTAATGAATTTTTTACTTTTTTATATACTTTTCTAATTTTTGTGTTCATGTTGTACAAAAACATTTACGTTTATCAAAGCGAATAAAAGTATCAAAATGGCAATAATAAACTGCAAGTCATACCCAATGCTTAGATTCTTTTATTTTTCTACCATTTAAAGTTCAAGTTTAGGTTTACACGTCAGTTTAGAAATTCTATGGAACATGAAATTCATTTTAATGTCTGAATTGTATAATCATTAGTTTTCAAAGATATTTCTTATGTCTAGATAATTCGTGCATGAATGAAAACGTATTCAAAGTACTTTTTATGAGAATTTTATGCGTAAAGTATACGCCATATATAAATAACTTGAATATTACATAATCAATTGTGCTGAGGTGCAAAATCAAAATGTAAATAAAGCATATAATGTAGGCACTTAAAAACAGCGTACGTGTCAAAAATTAACTTGTCAACATATTATGTGATGCTTTAATTACATACAACTCTCGTTATACAAAGTACATTGTATAGGCAGGCACTTGTTATTTTTTGTTCATGATGTTGAAGGGGGACAATCAATGTCTGGACAAAGAGTAATTTTTTTGTCCATATTCACATTTACCTCTTGTTTATATTAGGCCATGCAAATTGTTATTTTCTTATGATAATGACACTCACCCTGAAATTATCGTCGTTCAACTGTCTATACCTCAAGAGGATTGCATGTACCATATTTTGTTTGTAAAACCTGGCTTGCTCATCTCCTTGTACACACTTGAATCCCCTCTACAGCCTCTTCATATATGAAGAAAGTTTTGCTTCATTAAACAATCATTACATTTCTGCTCATCATTAATAATAAACAAGAAAATAAATGCAGATATTGTATTTGTACATATGGGACAAGGTACTCGTACATCTCATAAAAATAACAAGCAAGAAAGGTCAATTTATTTGAGTCCAGCTAATCCCTAAAAAATAACATTTTGCATAGGAGTTCTCATTGAGGACTAATCACTGTCAATATTTGTGCGTCCTTAGGGATTCTTTCAACATCAAAGCGGTGAGTCTCTGAGAATCTCATGAATTGGTCAAATTGTTATTGAGAAATTAAGGGTCTCTATAGGTCAAGACTACAATAAAAAAAATCTGAGTAAGGAAGGTCAATCAGGAAAGCAATTCTGTGTGTTTTGAGCTGTACACTGCAACTTGATTTCATTTTGGTCTTCTTATAGTGTATAATTTTCGCAGCTCATTAATTTCCAACCTAAAAAGAATATTATGGCAAAAATAGGCAAAGGAGTTCATGAAGATTATAACTACGTTATTTGAGCGACGGAACTGCACAGATTATATTAAATTTTTCAAGTTTTTTCTACATGAGATAAGATGATGAAATTTCTTGTGAATGATGATATCTTGTTCTTGTCTTGTTACATACAAAAAGTGATGATGATTGTTGGACACCACCCATTTTCTGTTTCCTTTTTTCACGGAACCTCCTCTTTCATGACATTATCAATTTGCCAAATTCGTACATAATTACCATGTGAGCAATTAAATTCAAATTCAATCGTCTGAGCCCCTTTCTGAAAATACTGTCAGTGGCAATAGACATTGGGGTTTACCATCATCATGTAATTTACATCACATGTGACTGTCAGTATTATTAATTATTGTGCTTATTTGTTCATAGATAATAATATTAAAATTATTCAATATCCTGGTACACAATATTTGCTTAGTTAAGCCTTCCACATTTAACATGTTATTTTCTTGACTTGTGTCGCCCATGTTCTCAAGGCTTCATTTGTACACTTAATTGAAATTATTGTGACATTAAAAGTGGTGGAAAAGTCATAATTGTTACTAATAAATGTAACCAAGTGTCCAAATATTCTTGTAGCGTCTGCTAATTACGAGTTACGACTATGTACTATGTAGTACTATGTACACATTTAATCTTTTGTTGACTCTGCATCTCGTCAATTTTTCATAGGACTCCAATATAACTGACATATATTCATGTTGTTAGTAAATTAGTAAAGTACAATGAATGACTTTATCCCAATAAAATTTCAATCAGTATCTGTACTATACACAAGCATGAAAGATTTTTTTCAGTTGTTGGGGGGGGGGGGGGGGAAGAAGCTTGTCACTTTGACTTTATTTCAGTCACTGTTGGTTAGCTCACACTCTCAACTAAGATTTTTGTGTGTGAGTGTTTCTCAAGTCTATGAATGTCAATTAAAGTGATAAACTAGTGATAAATTGTCATTTTAGAATTCTTGGTGAATCTGCGTACTTTAACCCTGTTTACATTTTTTTGCAAAGGATTTAAAATACTCCTTCAGTACATATGCATACTATTAATCTTTGATTGAAACGGAAACTTTGTGGTGAAAACTACGACTGAATATATAATTTAATATTAAGTCTGTGTCTGTGTGGTCGGCGGCGTCTTTTTTGGTCTTTATTGAAGACTCTTCATGGATCATTAAAATACCGAGAAAAAAAGCGATTGAAAAAAATGTTATAAAAGTGGTTCTTAAGTGGCCACATACGCCAGGTATTTATTAATTTTATTATATTACCAAATATGATAGGGTATAAATATTAAATATTTTTTTAAATATTCTACTATAAAAACTAATAATTATTTCATGAATCTATTCATGCCCACAAACAATGTAATCTATCGTCGAGTCAATCAGTCCATTAATTCGAGTAGTTGCCAACTTTTTTTTAACTAACCAGACAAGTTCAACTGGAAATGACGTCACTGTATCTGTCTAAATGTTTAAATTTGGATTTTCTGGGAGCAATATAATGATACGAGGCAATTTATTATTAAAGAGTAATGGGTAAAACAATCTTTTATTGTGCATATGTGAGGCAGTCTGTCAGAATATTATTTGTGGATGACAAGTATACTAAACTAATAATTATGGACAGCTGGTTTTCATACTGAAGACAAAAAACTGCTAAAATCACTCGTTTCTTTTTTTATTTAAAGACAGAAAAAGAGTAATTATCTCCTCAAGTTTGTAGAGTATGTTGAATGTTCACAGCACGTAAAGAATAATTAAAGTTTTATTATACGTAGTTACCGTAATGACGGTCTGTGATACGGTAAAGATAATTAGTAAACTATTTTAGCATAGAGCTGAACCGATGAAAAAAAATAGAGGGTGAATTTAATCACCTGTTCAAAAAAAAGTCTGGATTCCGAGATTCGGTCTCGGTTTTTTTATTGACATGAATAGTTGAGAAATAGTTACAGAATTTTACAATGGATTAGAAAATTTAGGTGTCGGTCAGTTGACCAACATTCTAGTCATTTTAGTCTGTGCCCTTTTGTGTTCACATGTTTATTGGTTGAGTCAGAAAAGTTTATTTTTCTTGTCGTCTTGTTCTTCATAATACATGAGTTTAAATTCTAAGTCAATCCTGTTTGGAAGTGTTGTGAGAAAGTCAAATGATGATGATTGTTAAAGTACTCGTCAAATCAAGTAAGTTGAACACTTTTATGTACACTGTTTTCTGCATTATGATGACCTTTAGTAGTGACTATGTCAATGACAGGCTGTCATTACACATGTTGTGGTCACTAAAGCATAATTCTTTCTCATACTGTGATGGCTCACATAAGTTCATATATTAGAATCATGATCTTTTGATATTAGACATTTTCCGGTTTCCACCTGGTAAATCATTTCAAAGAATTTTAGAAACAGAACAATTCCGGAAATTAATTTTTATATTACAAAATATTATTCGGATAGATGTACTCTATATATCTATGATAGTTTCAAATTGAAACTTTCAATAATCTTTTCTTGGC
This sequence comes from Arrhopalites spinosus, assembly GCA_034700945.1. Lineage (NCBI taxonomy): Eukaryota > Metazoa > Arthropoda > Collembola > Symphypleona > Arrhopalitidae > Arrhopalites > Arrhopalites spinosus. The sequence goes on from JAQIVZ010001153.1 coordinate 14,615, forward strand.
CCAAGTCCTCTGGTTTTATACCCCTTCGCCACATGTCAAATTAACATTGCTGTAAAATTAGCTGAGAAACAGAACTGTTAATGTTTTTGTACTTTTCTCTGCATAAAGTTTTGTTCACAAAAAAGACTCAAGTCTAGCACATGTGTTTTCTTACTGCAATTTTTGGGCTGTTCATGTTTCTATATCTGTCTTATGACTATAAAAAGAAGATAAAAATATTGCTATACAAAATTGTGGCAAATAAAAATTTGACTCCGTTCACTTAATACAAACATTGAATAATGTACTCTCATGCGTATTTAAAGCTCTTTACAATAGGAAACTCACTAGTAAATATTATATTACACGCCATAATAATATAGATTTAACGTCAAATGAAATGGTAGAAAAAACGCTATAATCAGGGTATAATATCAACATTAACAATAACAAGGAGAGTATATATGTTAGAGATGAGATACTGTTTTATATGGAGGCGTGAATGTTCGGGAATAAAAATCGTGCGTGGCAATGGCCACATAATCTTAATCCTCCTGTCATGATTTGGATATTTCAAAGCCATAATATAATAATATTATACATAATATAAAAAAAAGGTAGGAGAGATAAAGAAAAACTCTGTGTTCAGTTAAAATAGGCTAAAGTTATAAAAAAAAGAAGTGATAAATGGGTTTTGTATTATTTACACGGGGAGGAAAAATGTCCTATTCTAACGCTGAACGCACAGTCAAAAACTTGTGTGTCCTAAAAAATTGAGACTGGTGCATGAGAATATCTTTCTGTGATAAGGGAGGATACAATTTTTGAGTTTAAAACACAGATTCTACAGTTACCATGCACTAATATTATTTTTCCCGTTCTCACGAGATATAATACAATGTTGTTGTTATTGTTGTTCTACTATCTGTCTCTTAAATGGACCATTTGAGTCCGGTGTTAAATGAAATGACCTTGTCTTCAACTTTATTCTATTTAGCTTCATTGATGAGTCTCAGACCACTATATCCTTTATAGCCCATGTTGATGTATAAAATTCCCACACAACACAAAATTGTAGAATACTTACCCATTTCTTTGTAATATTACTCTTCTTCAAAACTGAAAGACTAAGAAGAAGAAGAGTTTCCGCTCTAATTTTTTACACTCTGTTGAAGACTCCAACTTGGAGTTTATCTTCATTTTTTTTATTTGCATGTGAAAAAGATTTGTTGTAGAGATGAGCACGGCTCAAGTATTCCATGTACTTTTTAGCTAGAATAACTCTTCTAACTCATTGTCATAAAGTATGTAGTAGTGGTTAAGTACTAAATCATCATCACGAAAATAGGTGGATAGTTAAGCTGTACAGATTTTTCTAGTCTATATTTGTTATATGAATTCAAAGGGGGGACGTTGGGCTATCTGTATTTGGTGTGTAAGTATATATTTTTATATTATTATTTTCATCTTTATTATGTAAGTCAAGTACATAAGTTTTAGTCATAACAGAGCGGCAAAGCGGTACTCGAAATACCTGGCTTATGACGACTCGATGAATGGGATAATTGGAGTCCCTCCGTTACACACAACATATATTCGGAATATTATGTAGGGACAGTGAAAGAAAAAAACAAAAATCGTATTGTTTTATGTCTAGATTACAGCCTCACACACATATATAACACTTCTACACAACAAGGGTATTATGATGAGTAAAAAAAGGGGAATATACTTACTACTTGTAACAATACAGTATATAAAAAAAAGATAAAAACCTCACCATAGTTTAGCTAAAATGTTGATGTTTGATAGTCGGCTACGCACCATGTCATCTCATCATCATAATGTGTGTGTACAATATAAACTCTCAAGTATTGCATGCATGGGAAAAATGTGTAGTGGCTCATACTATTTTAGTCTGTCTTCAGCACTGAAAGGGAGTAGGAGGGGAAGTTATCGTGACTCCTATTTACTTCTTTTGTCGTAAATTGGAAAGGAGAAATGTGCACAAAATTAAATAATCATAGTATACCTACAGAAGAAGAGAAAAAAAGTCAAAGAAAAGGGTGAACTACTTATAATAATATATTTTTTTCAACCCATTTTGAAAGTCTTGTCTATAAAATTTTTACATATATTTTGTTGCAAAAAAATATAACTTTTTTTGCCTTGAAGTGTCTCTGGTCGTCTCACTTTAAAAAATTGTGTATTGTCATATCATGTTTAGGACAAAGTATATTTTCCTCATTTTGTCCAACAAATTGCATTGATCAACTTTGTTTTATTATAGAAACCAATTTAAACGCTAATACAAGTTATTTACTTTTATGTACACAGGAGGTGTTTGAGGGGAGAGGAAATTAGCCAGTGATTTACTCACCATTACCGATTGAGCCTCAATCATTGAGGTGTATGTGGTGAATTTTATTTTTCTCTCTGTTTAAACTTCAAATCAACATCCTCATCAAAAATTATTATTGTGCAACTTTATTATCATCAACAACTTAATTTTTTTGATCATCATCTCTTCCTTGAACTGATTGTGAGACTGGGATGTGTGTGATCCTTCTTTTTAACACGCTTCTTTGCCACTCTTCAGCCTGTCAACTTTAAAATCGTTTTGTCAGTGTCTTCCTCAAGCTTATATATATTGGTCCATAAATATATTCGTTCTGGTCGTGGTCTTGTGGTGACAAGCTTTTTCCGTCTTCCATTTCTTCTGTTTCTCCACCAAAAAACTCAAAATGTCATTTAAGGTAAATTTTTCACAAAAAAAAGAAATCTTAAAACCTTTTACAAGTACTTTCTGATTAATATTATGGCAAATTTATTTGTAGTTTAAAATGAAAGTTTTGAAAACTTTTTTTGTGCTTTTTCTAATGTGTAGGATAATGAATTTCTTTTAACATGATCTCATCGTGTGGGCTTTGTTCATTCATGACGCTGAGATTGTGCATTTACAATGTTTTTTTTAAGAGTCTGTTAACGCTTCACTGATGTCATTCTTTTTCTCATGATTTTTAGAGAGAAACCCCGTTGGATATTCAACTTCATCGAGCTGCTATAAAGGGGGACCGGGCAACAATCATACGCTGCCTCGCCTCAGGAAGAGTACATGTGGATTGCCGAGATACGGTAAAAATGCTTCTGTTCACTTGTTTTTGTTTTTGTTGTTCTGAATTTCTTAAAAATGCACTATTATTGCATTGGTATTCTTTCATGTCTGTCATTCTCTGAATCTCTAGTACATATGCCTTGGTTTTATTTTGCCACGTGTTTTTTTACTTGTATACTTTTGAGGGGAACTATACAACGTAAACTAACTTTAGTTTATGTTGAATGAGTTGTTCATTCCCTGACTGACCCTTCTGTTTCTAACCCTAATTAGAGTGTAAATGTTTGTTATGAAAATTTATGGGCTTCATTTTTTCACGATTTTTGGGGTGCTCATGTTAAGTGACAGCAATTTATGACCATGTGAATTATAATGATGATTTTTTTTAAATGTAGGATGGTACAACTCCATTGATGTTTGCCGTAGCAAGATGTCACATTGACTGTGTCCAAGAATTATTGGAGCAGGGTGCTGAGACGAACTTGAGACGAACTGAAGTAATTTTTTAAAAGTATTTTTCTTATGCTAAATTGTGATGCAATACATACATTATTGCTATATAGCTGATTTTCTGTCCTTTTCTTTTAATGGGATTCATTTAATACAATTGGTGTGTGTGTGTGTGTACTATGGGACACACTCTATGTTTCAACTAAAACAATAATTAGCAATAAATGAGTCGTTTCGTGCACAGTATTTATTGTGTATAATTTTTAACTATTGTATTTTTTATTTTATAGACTGGAGCTTCACCATTATTTCTCGCGGCTCAAAATGGGGATGTGGAAACAATGAGGTAAGGAGGAATAAAAAATTTCAATAAAATTTTACTTGAGAGGGAGGTGGATTCTTACAGTCGTAAAAATAGCTGTAGTGAGTTGTACTCAAAGATATTAATGTAATTCTTTGGTTTTAGATTGCTTCTACGTTTCAATGCCAAAGTGGACCAGCCTAATATTGTATGTAATCTTCCTCCAAAACTCATTTCATTTAATTTTATACATTATTGATGAAATTGTATTGTTTGTAATGTTATATTAATCATAATTTATGATACATAGTCAATAATTTCAAGTATGATTGAAAAGTTTACGCGATGTAACAGACAGACAGTTTGTATGAGGATCGACGGAAGTTTAGTTATTTGTTGAGAGGAAATTGACGTCAAAAAGATGGAAAGCGATGAGAGGAAATAAAAAGAATTGTATATAAAAAGTAATGAATAGTCTACCTAATGAGGTATGAGATGTGTTTACATGGGCCCCATAAAGAAAACGAACATTGCTAAATCAGGATTTAATACAAATTTCTTTTTTTATACCAGGATGGTGGGACACCCTTATTTATAGCTTGTCAAGGAGGTCATGAACTAGGTAATGTTACGTAAAATCATTATTTTTTTTACTTTTAGTTTAAACTAACGAATGAAGAACTACTTAAGTTCATGTTTTCATTGTCTGTCATATTGTTAATGATGTAGCCGTTCGGGAACTTTTAGCAGTTGGAGCTTATCCTAATTATGCCATGAAAGATAAATCCACTCCACTTTTCATCTCGGCTCAAAATGGTCACTATTTAATTGTAAAAATTCTTTTGGAGCGGGGTGCAATCGTGGATTCGAGAAGAACGGATGGAGCGACAGCCCTGTACATTGCATCACAACTTGGTATATAATAGATGGTTGAAAATGATTAGAAAAAATTAAATGTTATTTACTTAATGTGAGCTAATTGTGTGCTTTTGTTTTTTTTTATTTCAGGATTTGAAGATATATGTTATACTTTACTCGTCCGAGGAGCGGATGTGAATGCTTTGAGACAAGTTGGTGAATTATTGAAATTATACTCATACTATTATAGTATTGTAGCATGGAATTGTGGATGCGTGACAAGAGAAAATGTTGACGTAAATTAATTGTGTCCTTCCGGTTTTTTTTCCATGTGCTTTGTCATTTGAATAGGATGGATCTTCACCTCTATTCAAGGCTGCACAAAAAGGTTTTGTACAAGTATGCAAAACTTTACTTCGATTTCGTCCGCACTTGGGATTACTGCCTGTACGTCAAAAAGTCTTTGTTTATATTAAAAAAAATACATTATACCACTTTAGTAATTACTTGTCTAAATATATCTCAAGTTATGAATACAACATGTGGCTTCTACTATGTACATATTTATATAAAATGAAGATGTATCCATTTTTTGTATATTCTTAACTCGTTGCTCTTGTTAATTAGAATGGTGAGACGCCGTTGCACGTTGCAATAGTGTATGGCCATGTGGAAATCATCAAGATGCTAATAAAGTATGGTGCGGATCCAAAATTACGAAATCAAGAGGGACTGGCAGCCTATGAATTCTCTCTACGATTCCCCAACCGAAAAATTTCAGAGTACCTCAAAAGTTTATCAAGACAAGAAACGGAGGGAAGTGGAGAAGGAGAAAGAGTCAACCCAAAACCAGTCTCATTACCACCCCGAACTGTCATTTCCATTTCAATCCCACCTAATACGCCTCCTAAAAATACTAAAGTCTCATCACTGCAAACAGCAGTGTAGTTGGGCATAATCCTTTCATTCTAAATAATCTGAAATTATTCAAAAAAATACATAAAAACGATGCTCTTGCTTTCACAAGGGAGAAAGTCAACATATTCGGTAGTAATAATTATATTTGCTTCAGGTATTACACGTGTCGAGTTATCTTGAGCCATTTATATTTTAATACAATCTAAATATAATTATCAAGTCAACTCTCATGAATTAATAAAACTAACTGCCTCTTATCCTACGTAAACTGTAAAAGACGGTAAGTGTATCTTGTTGTTATACATTTACACTTTTTAAGTATAATAGAGAATTAGTGCTTCCATAATGTATCTTGCTAAAGGGTTTAAATGCAGAGGAACACTTGAAAGTTCTACATGATTTAATTTATACATACCAAAGCTACTACATTGTAAGATGAGTGTGGTTCAATTCAATTTAATTTTTTGTAATTGTGATGAATTAACATGAATTAAGTACCTTACATATTTACTATATACAAATGTATTTTAAAAATCTAATAAAAAAAAGTTTGTGAGAATGTTGTGTAACAGTCAATGTGCGTATGGCATTTTGGCACAAAGAAGTAATGACTGAATTTTTTTCCAAGGAATGATTTGGTTAAAGGTTTCCTATTTGTTGATTGTCAGTATTATAATAATACTAACATGTATTAATTAATTATTTAATTATCGTTGTGATTGCTACTGTATTGACTTAAAATATTTATTAAAGCCTTTATGGTTTTAGGTTGTCATCCCTGATTGTGAGATTACCTAATTGTATAAAGCAAACATGCACACAATTTGTTGCCTATTAATATTAAAAAAACAGTAATATAATAATGGTTGCAAAACTTGTTTAAAATAGAGTTACATTCAGATTAATTTTGATATGAAAGGAATTTATTACCACATATTCAATAATTAAATGAATGTAGGCCAGAGAGTAAGGGGGAAGAGTATAATTTTGTACCTTAACCTGTTGAGTTATATACGCTACGCTACTGAGTGAAATTAAAAATAAAAGACATGTAACCTAACATTATCACGTAAAAGTAAGATACTCTGTGATCTTCAAACAAATGTCGGTCTATTTCTTGATATTTAAAATACTTTGTCAAATTATCTATAAATATTTAAATATTATTGAATGTTAAAATAAATAAAGCCCGAGATCATTAGATGTTAAATATCAAACGCTGAAGGAAATGAATTTATTCATTTAATTTATAACATCATAGGTGACATAGTTCTTAAAAATTCCTGCAAAAAGAGAAACAAAAAAAACCCATTACAATCAGTGTTAACCTTGCATCAAGTACTCATAATTTGTTAATTTTTATATTTCATATATTCTGCTCGGTCATAAACCATGAAAACTTTTGGTTTCACATATGAAAGGTGAGACCAAATGAAAGTTTATGCGAACATTTTCTACTACGAAACCGGACAGAATATATTTTATATAACATTAGGCCGGTGAATTGTAAAAAATGTGCTTACTTTGCTAAGACGCTATCCTTCTTTGCCAGCCGATTGATACAATCATCAGACTCACCCTATAAACACAAATTTCAAAATTAGTTAGATCTACAAGAACATAAAATTGACCAAAAAAACATTTGTTTTTTATTGTCCTAAAGAAACATGATTCATAAACTCACCATTCGACGAATGGCTCCACAAATAGCATACGTCTTGAATGTTTCGGTCATTCTGCCGGTGGTCTCGTCAACCTCTGCCAAATTAATTTGGATGGATGCATGATCTTTTGCATGGATAATCCTATTACTTGCCGTACTACATTCAGAAAAAAACAGTATTGAAAAAAATATTGACAAACGTACAAAAATCATGCTCAATTGCTTCATTAAAATTCATGTCAAATAATGGATAAAAATGACCGCTCACCATTTACGGGGGACGTAGAGGTCCACGAATTCTCCAGAGTCGTTCTGCATGGTTTTAAGTTGGGATGAAACCGAAGTTATTAGAAATTTTAAACACAATTTGTGAAATTTCAAACAGCGTGGCCGTCAGATTTGAACTTGGTGCTGGATGAATTTGAGTTTGATAGATGGCTTAGGCTGTCCCATTCTGAAGTACGGGGGAGTTCACGTAATTTTAATTCCGTCGTAATGGCTGCTAGTTGAGTTTGCAGAAATTGTTTGTGAACATTTGGGTTGATCGTGACGTATATTTGCAATGACGTCGTTTTTTGAAGTATAATTTTTAATCATTTCTCTCTAGTTTACTTGTTATAGTGGATGTATTGGAGAGAGAAAAGCGTACGAGGAAAAAGTTAAAGGCTGTGAACTGTTACTGGTATACTTATATCTATATTTACTATTTTTGTATTATTATCAAAGTTTATACCAAGTAATCTAAACGTATGTGCGGAACCCATTTTGCATTTTAGTTTGTTGCCATTGAGACAAAATTCAGAATTTTTTTGGGACGGAATCCGTCGTGGATAAAAAGAAATCCAAAATAATATTTGTGTGTGCTTATTTTTCGAAGTTGTAATGAACCGTCTTGTGTTCGTCTAATGGTGATTTGTAATTATTTTTTTTGTAAATCAGGTACAAAAATCAAATTTTATTCTCAAAGTACAATTTACTATTTTAACATGACACTTTGTCTCGACAACGACTACTACTGTTGTCTTGCATAAAATAATGGTCATTCATTTGTAGACTTAATTATATCATGAACTGGAAATTGAAAGTTGAGAACAGACTATAGTAGAATAATAAATATAAAATTGTTTGTTCTTTTTTTAAAAAGAACAATCACAAGTTAATTGAAATTAAAAAATGGTGAATGGTAAACACAAGACGATGATTCATGTTTTGATTCATTATTTGTACAATCTTTTTATTTGAGTCAGTCTTATTCGAGTAAAATAGCAACTGTTTTATGTACATTATTATTACATAATTAATTAATTATTGTTTTTATGTCCATACATAAACTTTTATACGTACTAATTTTTTTGTCTTTTTTTGTTCTATATTTTCAGTGCTAATTTCTTTACAATCGGCTGGAGAGCTGATTAATAAAGAAGCGGAAATTGTTCCAGCTCATTGTAATATATGAGGTCAGTGTCAATCTTTAAATTTAAGTGTAATCACAATCCAATTTAATTAATCATCAAAATTGTGTGGGAGAGAGGACAACATTTTGTTTTTGTCCCACCCCTCTCTGTACATACTCTCTCGTGACGAGAGTCCTCTTGACATAAAAACTCGATATTTTATTAATTATTCATTCTTGTTTTTCACAATGCAGGAGACCACGGTCATCTCACCTCCTCTCAAATTCTTCCCACCCGCATCATTTTGAGTCCGGAATGCCCGTCAATTTATGGGGCATGGACCGCCGCGATGTTTGGCGTACTTGCTTTTGTTTTCACGTCCGCACAGCCACAGTTTTCATTGGAGTCCTTCATTTGGTAAGGTGATCGTCTAAATTTTGTTTGTGTCGTGCATATGTATGTTGAACTGAATATTTATATGTATGGTGACTAGACTATCAATAGTTTCAACAAAATTCAAATTCTGTCAATACATGTTACAAAGTTTTGCTTGAATTGTATTTATTATTTACGAGGATCCTTGTTATTTGACTAATGTTTCTCGAGTATTAATTTCTTGTCGTTTTTTTGAAACATGACCATGAAACATCTCCAACCACGTAAAATTTTTCAATTTTGTCTACAAACATACGTAAAATACAATTTTATCAAGAACGATGAAACTAAGACTGACCGCATACACTTTGTTGTGACTATTCTCTATTGTCATATTAATATTTACTTTTCTATACTACTCGAGTTGAGGAAATGGAAATACGGCAATAGAACAAATATATATTTTTTATATTATTTGAAATTACATGAAATTGTATTTATATGAGCATGATGACTTCCATCATTCATGGTAGCATATTTAAATAATTCATATACCACTCTATTTAATCATTACTTGGGTTTCTCGTAGGTTAGGATTTGAAATGTACGACAGCATTTATAGTTGTGATGATGATCGACATGATATACTTTATAATAGTTACTACAATAAGTATACATTTGTATGCTATCTATTATATTGAGGAACACTTGCGTTTCTGAAAGCCATCAAACTTTCTCAATTTCATATTATATTCAATGTCTGTATAAACTGGATAAATTTTTATTGTGTACCATTTCTACTCTGTGTAAGTACATATTGAGTTTATGCATATTAATTATTTGACGATGATGATTGTAACTCAAGAGCAAACAATGGAGATCACACGTGTACGTACATTCATGTCATTCCATGTGGTATTAATACTTATGATATGAAAGTAGATGAAAAAACAAAAAATTAAGTTGTAGAGTAATAATGGCAAGGTTGAAATTGAAATGACAGCTGCAGTTCACATCCCTTCTTTGTAGAGACTAACATGAGGATTAATATACTTTTCATTTACACTCAAAACTGCAACTTGTCATTTGTTTACAAAACACAACAAGTAGAAATATCAAAGATAATGGTAACTATATTATCAATTGTAAGAAGAACTCTCTACATTGTTGAAGCGAGAGAGAGAAAAAAAAGTTCAATGTACAAGCAGTTCAATCCTCTTTTAATGGTTAATTGCAAGTGCGCCTTAAAATAACCTTAAAATTTAGTTAAATAGAGTAAATTAAATAAAATGAAAGAGTACACATTTTATGCCACAATTTCCTTATTTGTTTTTTTTTGTTTTGAGTCTATAACTCAATATATTAAAGTCTAACATTGAAACAGTTGACGTTGAAGTAAACTCTCCATTTAGTATTAAAATTTTCTGTAATTGTAAATTGCCAATTGGTCATGTAGATATTTTAATCGAAATGCTATAAATTCTTACTCAAACTCGTTTATTCTACGATGCCTAAGTAAGTATCGTTGTGTAGTTTTACATGTTACTAGGAAAAAAAAATTATCTTGTAGAAAGACAACTGAAGGTCTTCTGTCTCTATTCACTTTTTTTATGAATTTTTGAGTCAACACGATTCCTAACATGCTGCCCTTTTATTTTTGTAAAATGAGACGGCAAGCATATTATAACAAAAATATCCTTCTTTCTACTTCCCATGTATAATATAAGACAAGTATGTAAAACTATCGTGTGAAATTTTTAACTCGTTAATATGAGTTACTAGTTCAAGAGTATGTATAAAAAAGATTCTCCATGCGCATATATTTTGTTTTATGTTGTTTTTTTTTGCTTGAGATAATATCCACATTAGTTGAGTTGGTTAGACGCTGTTAAAACCAAATCCTGATGATGATTTGTGGAGCTAGACTCAAGTCAGATAATTGAAAAAATTAGTTGGAAGTTTACTAATTCTAGCATTTGTCGTGTGAATTTTCCACAAAACCATTATACGTAATACTTTAATGTGTAGAGAAATCCCTGTAGAGTTGTAGGTTTTTTTTTATGAAAGAAAAAGAAATGATTATAATGTACTGGCATGATTCATCATGTTAGATGAATGAACAATGAGTAAATATACTGGAAATGGTTGGAGAGTACAATATACAGATAAATTTTAAATGAATTTGAAGTTTTCATATTTCAAGTTTCATAGTTAATTCATTATAGGCAGTATATAAAATTTTTTACATTGTGTAAACTACCTTATTTAAGATTTTAGTCTCAGCTTCATCAGGGAAGGAATATTATAAAAACAAAAATATATATGTATGGCTTCATTTGAACTTTGTATGTTCAGAATAGAATTGATTTTTTTCTCTCTATTGTGAGTATGAGATTATTATTATTTTTTCCTCATACTTATTTAATTATTCGTCCCTCCCCTCTAATAATGGCTAGACAGAGACTTATTACAATTACAGGTAATGTGGTATAATATGCAACTCCATGCTCCATAGTTCTTTTTTTTGTACAATTTAAATTCTTTCTCTCTTTTTTTTTGAACGAGATAACTTTTTAGGTTGTCAATATAAAAAATGTTATCTTTGTGTGCACAAAAAGGGTTGCTATAATACAAAGTAAATTTATATTTTATTCTGTACGTACATTATATTTATTATAGGATTAAGGGACAACCTATTTAATACTTATTTTGGCAGTTTTTTGAACGCTCAAGAACAACTGTCTAGTTTGAGTCTTTATCGTACATTTACTGACTGACCATTGTCGTCATCTTTTATATATTTTAAAAAAAGTACAGGTTCAGTCTGAGTTGGATATTTAACTTTTAGGGTTTAGGCTAAACCATTTAGACAAGTCATAACATATTTATTACTAGTATCATGTTAACCATCCACGGGTCACTCGTGGACATTTATATATTCTAGTGTCCTTTTTTTGATTTTGTGAGTAAGGAATGTATGGATGACGTACTATTTTAGTAAACGGGTCATTTTTACGCTTGGTGAATTTCTTGACTTGTCAAGCACTGCAGTATCTTGTAAATATACTGTTCTATGACTTGTGTATATGCATACATTATAGTTCTCTTGTACATACACTGCATGTAAATAATGTCAGTATTTCTTCTACATGACAGTAGTTCTGGGGACAAAAATTGTGAACTGTGAAGCGTTGGAAAGACTGTGTGTCTCCTGATATGTAATGCGCATTTAAATAAAACAAGGATTTTTTTTGTATAAAACTTGTTGTATTAGTTAATGTAATAATTGTAAATTAAGGTTTCATAATTTTTGTGTATAAAAAAAATTCTCAGAATTTCAAATGATTTTTTTGTATGGAGCCGGTAGTTTAACAAAATTTCTTCATCAACGTCTGTTTACCCAGGTCATGGTTGAATATTATCCTACAAAAGGGAATAGGAACATCATCTATGAGACAAGGAAATGAATATTGTAGAAATTTAACTAACGCTCATATTTAGTAGACGTGATTTTGCAATTATTAGATGATGGGTGTATTCAAATTGTAAAGTGTATTAAGTTTTCCGAGTCAGTCGTGGTATTGAACTGGTTCTATTCTCTTTTTTTGTAGTTACAAGTAACTTGAGTCAAGTTCAGAAAAAAAATATGTGTAGGCCTATATAATTAAATTCAATAGATTAACCTTTCTTGAAGAGTCTAAACTGACGAGGTTTTGATTAAAATGGATGCATATTCATGCCATGTTATTCAATTACATTCGATTTATATTGCGAAATGACTTTTTTTTGTACACATGTACTTTTGACCTTAAGTAGAGTAAAATTAAATTTTTTAAAAAAATTAGTTCAATTAGTGTATAGTGGATGAAGAGTAGAGGGTAGTATTGAGTGAGAAGAATGAATTCAGCAGACCAATTTCATGTGCTGATAAAAATGAACTTAAGTATATAAAATTCCATTGGGAATATACTTATTTATTACATATGGAATACGTTTGATATTATAAATTAATGTAGCAACAGTACAGGTAGATAGCATATATATAGGTACATACATATTCGTGCAGCAAAATCAATACACTCCATTCTATATGGGCGCTTCTTCTGTATCCTTTCACTTTACATAACCTTGACCTTTCAACTTTGAAGAATATTTACACTTATGGTTTAGAAATATATATATTTTTTTATATTTGAGAATGAGGCAAATGATATTGTTTTTTTTTTGGTCTTGTAGAAATTCTTATCTTGCCTTGTTCTTCTTTTTTATATTTGTGCTTTAACTCTTGGAGATTGTCTGTGATCATACTGATCATAAACATGTGAAGATAAACGTGTGCTTTTTTTTTCTTTGTTTATTTCATTGAATTTGTGAACTACCTACTATAATAAATGCACCGTAGACTGTTAGACAGACTACGACACATTTTTTAGAATGTACTTTTCTTTGTCCAACTGACTGAGTCAAGATACTATTATAATACATGTAGTGTATGTATAATGTTGATGATTAACAGCTTAAGTAAAGTGCAACATGTAGTACATAATATATATTATGATAGGGACGTTGAAACTGATTTTTGATCTCATAATGATAAAGGAGAAGAAAATGTCAGAAAAATATTATTATTAGAATAGGAAATTAATGTACTTTTTGACTTGAGACTTTTGAAATGAAAGCAAAGAATTGTGACAAGTTCTCATTCTCAGAAAGTAGAATTCATAGAAGTGAAATAAATTAAATGAAATAAAAGGAAAGAGAATGTACTATGGAAAAAAATATTACTTATTCTTTTTTTTTAAAGGAAGAAAACTTGTTTATTTTTGAAGTCTCAAAGTTTGTTGTTGTTGTTGACTTTCTACGGGTTTATTAATTTTTAAGGGTGCTTTAGTTACTTGGGTTAAGTACATTTTATATAGGTGAAGTGAGTATCTTGAAATTGACGTATGAGGTACAGTAACCAACTAGACAGAAGGATGCTGGGACTGACGTATTTCTCGAAGGAGTTTATAGTTTGAAGAATAATGGATAATTGTCCTTGCATTCATTCATCATAAAAGTTTTACAAGACAAATTTTTATACATAAGCATATTTTCTTTTGTCAATTATGTGCGTACATGAAAATACTTGCACTGTTAAATTTGTACAATTGACAAAGAGGACTTATTAGTACAGTCAATTTGTTCTCGTCATGTATATTTTAGAAGGTTTTTGAAGGCTTTCACCTTCAGATGGATGACAATTATAAATGGTAATAATATTAAATAAAAAATAGGGTACTTGTTCTTTTTTTGAGGTTGAAATAGTTTCAGTTGATACAAAGAGAGCACTTAATGGAATAATATGACGTGTGTAAGATGTGTCATAATTACTGTGAAACCTTACAGTACAACAAAAGTATGGTTCAAGAGATAACTAATGTAATGTGCCATGATGTGCTTTAATTTTGTATCCGGTATCATGTTGGAGAGTTTTGAGAAGTATAATAATTATTGTTCATTGAGTAATTTCCTCCTTCCCTTGATGAATAATCATCATTTATGTATGTATACAGTCAGATGTCATTGAAGTATTGGATGGATAGATGTTAAAAAATCAATAGAAAGAGTATGTGGAATGAATTTATTTTTGTATTAATACATTATTTTACTCATTGTATATTTTCAGATGTCCTATGTTTTGACTTTGTCATACGTGGCTGCAAATTTTATGTATGAACCTAATCAAGATGGACTTACAATGGTGACCATAAAGCCAGATCATTTGCCAACACCACAGAGCAAAATATCACCGGATAATATGTTTCAACAACAGGTAATGTGTATTTCAAAGTTTTCGCATTTATCTAAAATTATCAACTTTAAAAGGACAAGAAAGAGATGAAAAAAAAGTTGTGATTACACTCTATGCACTACTTTAAATTATTCATTGGATTTTCGGTTGTTAAAATGAATTAGCTCTATAATTAATTAAAGTACATGTTGTACAAATGAATAATATTGTTATTGATATTTTTGAAGTTGGTTGGATAGAGAGTTAATAGTAAAAAAACAAAAAGATTAGAGTAAGGGAGAAGTTGTTGTTAATTTATAGGATTATTCAATTGTATAATAATAGCTGCAGCGTTCCACTCTTGAAACATTGACGTTGCAGTTTGCAGTCAAAATATTATTTTCTTGTAACATATGTGAAATTAGTACACACATAAGTGTGAGTACAGACTACAGAGTCCAAGACTAAAGCGACAACATTTTCAAATAAGAATGATGATGGAGAGACTGTAGAAGACTGACGTATGTATTACTCTACTAAATATTTGACTTCCATATTGAGAATCTTAGAATTAGATCTTGACTTTCATGTTACATGTCTATGGCCTGTGCCAACTGAAACTAGGTTTTGGCTTTGACTGGAGGAATGTTAGGAAGATGGAGGAATAGAAGTATATACTTATGTAATAGGGGGCAATAGTAAAAAAAACAAATATTATATTCTAGTGTAGTATATTTTGATCACAAGTTTTTATTTTCTTGGTCTTTTTTTTGTGTCACTGTCATATATAAATAATGTCGGAGTGGTGAGTGAGTCTGTTTTTTTTTGTTATACTTTTGCACAGTACTCTGTATAGTAACTTTAGAGTTAAAGTTGAGGTAGGTAGAGTAGAGCACTATGAGAGTATGTAATGTAATATAATAACTAGTAAAGTAGAGAGTTGAAAGAAACTATAGAATTTTAATATTTTAGACTCTCGTCTCTCTCCATCTCTAACATATGCGTGGACTATTCATGTCAACACGCGAGATGCAGGAAATTACAATTTAAATGAGTTATTGCTAAAATTCTAGTTCAAACTTTGTCTTGTGATAGGATTTATTTTTCTTGATATGAAACGGATTTGTGGTTGACTTGTTTGGTTTAGATGATAATTTGATGAGATCTAGTAATACGATTTGACATTTTTTTTACACTCTAGAGAGAGAGAGAGAGACAAGTTTGTGGGGACAGGAAATTTTGATGAATGTCAAATGTAATAATATTACAAAATTTGGTTTGTACTTTCTGGGTGTAAAGGAATGTGTGGTATCAAATTTTTCAATCTACGTTGCTTTCTATTAAAACAGAGACTGATGTGGGGATAACCTTTATATCATTTGAAATTAGTTGGAATTATGAATGGATATAAATGGCAAAAGCTCATGTTTCTCTTCATTTTTTTGACAGTAAAATCATTTCCGGTGTTGTTGTTATATAATAAAGTTGTAAGGTTAGATTTTGTGTGAGGAAACATTATTCTATGGTTTTACTGCTGAACTTTTAACAGTTGCACTTTGATAATTGCAAAAAAATGTTCTTTTTTTTACATTCATGGGTATCATTAATATATTTTTAGGGAAATATGTTGCGATTCCGTGGTTATGTTGACATCACAGAGAAACTCGACAAAATTCTACAACTATATGAATTATATGGAGGAATAATAATGAATACGTTCAAAAGTAGGAAATCAATTTATATGGGAGTAATTGAACCTTAAAACAGTGGCTGTAATTAAGTTTTCCCATTGGCTCTTCACTATTTTCATATTTTGTAAATAGTTTGAATACTGAAGGTTAGATTGTGCAACCGACCAAACTATGATTTTTTAATTATTCGAGCATGGAACCTGATAGGAAATGAGTTTAAATGAGGTATTTTTGTTATGAAATTCGGAGTGTAGTAAAATGACCGGTATAGGTACATATAAATTTATACAGATGCGGAAGAAATACATTGGGTATTTCAATTTGGGACTTGTGTATTAGCGTTAATAAATATTCTTCATATAAGAGTGTAGTGTACTAAAATCCTACTTTTTTGTGTATTGATGAAATTATAGCAATTGGATCCAAAGATGCAACCATACATTCAACCAGATCCAGATTCGGGGACGAAAAGAGATAATTTTCGATATACTCCTTTTAATTCATATGGCCGGAAACTAAATTCTCGTAAGTTTTTTTTTGTCGAAAACATTATACTTTTGTAAATCAATTAATATTTTAGACGGTCGGTTTAAATATATATGAATCTCATTTGTTTGTTTTACAGAGGCAATTTTGCTTGAGGTCTGCAATATGCTAATTACACTACTGATGGTGTACGGAGCAGTGAGAGGAAAACCATCGTATCTCATGCCGTTTTTTGTTCTAAAAGTTTTCGATTTTTGCATTTTCTGGTAAATATCTTTACAATGCAACCTTACTACTTTTTGGCATGAAAAAGTTGTGTTCTAATTTTTATTATCACTCTCACATGAAAAGATTAGAATGATACATTAATTTAACCATTTTTAAGAACAGGTTGACAATTTTTAATCTTGTTTTTACACTGTTTTAACTTGTGTTCCTTTTCTTTGTTTATCCAGTTTAAAGATGGTAGGTATATTCTCCTATCTTCCGAACGTGCAGGATTTGATTGCTAATCAACCTGGTTTACCATTTCAAGAGGAGCTTCTCCGAATGGATCCTCGTAATAATAAATTTCTAAAATTGAACATTTAAAAATTTTTGTGGATGTATTTTGATGGATTTTGTGGATTTCATTTTTCATTAGAACATCTGTCCTTGTTGGCATTGATTGTCATTGTATCAACAATTGCCATAAAAGCGTACATTATTGGTGTCATCTGGAACTGCTACAAGTATCTCATGCTAAGAAACACAGTCATTCGTGGAGTTATTGCCTACAGGTATATTTTAAGAGTATTATACGATTGTTGATTGTTTGTCTATGCATTTATGAGTGTATTGTATTTATTTTTGTTTATTGTTTGAAAATGATGATAATATGGTTGGGCTTTTCCACGTACTTTTTTTACAGACAAGATGACCCATCTCAAATGTTGGGCATTCAACAGGTAAAAATGATTGATTAGTGATGGAATCGAATTAAAATGTGATTTTGTTACCGAATCTAGT
Source organism: Arrhopalites spinosus (assembly GCA_034700945.1). Taxonomy (NCBI): domain Eukaryota; kingdom Metazoa; phylum Arthropoda; class Collembola; order Symphypleona; family Arrhopalitidae; genus Arrhopalites; species Arrhopalites spinosus. Next base: position 32,626 of record JAQIVZ010001153.1, read on the forward strand.
AGCTAATGTATATGTATATTATATTTTAACTATTTCTAGCCTGATTTACCAGACTACGAGACAGCAGTTAATGATCCACGGTACGCAAAGAAGCCACTGTTGGATTTATCAGCCCCATGTTTTGGTAATTTAAAAAAAAAACCTTTTGATTTTAGTCAATATACTGAAAATTTATTAGATATCTTTAGCTATACGTGAAACAAACAATGTTAGTGTTTACAATTGGTTAAACTGAATACAACTAAGTAACCTTTTAATTTTGTTCATTTAGGAGCAGCTGGTACTACAAATGGAGTCAACGCTGAAGATTCTACCATGGTCTTTTCTAGCGCACAGCCGAGTAATATCGGACTTCCTCCACCTCCTTACAGTGCTGCGGTGGCTGCTAGTGCCGCTGAACAGGCCATAAATAATGTGAGCATAATACCTGAAATTGTTCCACCCACACTAGCCGAGTCAACGTCTCAACAGGAGCAATTACAACAAACTCCATCACCTACTACATCAACAATAGTGACAGTAGTAGAAACAGAAGCAACAATTGGATCTGACACAGCAATGAATGAAATTCCTGATGCAGTTGTAGTTATTGAAACTTCTCCTTCTTCTCCTTCCTCTACTAGCACTACAAGAGTAACAACTGTGAGTCCCAGTCCTCCTCCTCCATCAGACAAGTAAGGGTATGAGAGGAAGAGCATGTATAACCGCCTCTCGTTCTGACGATTTATATAACCCTTCTTTCAAAATTGTACATTATTTTAAGAAATAATAATGAAGAAATTAATTGGGATTCTATGTAAAAAAACAAAACAAAAAAAAAGAAATAATCTAATTCGACGAAAATTCTAATATCAATCAGAATAATGTAGACCGTAAGAATAATAATTATTATGGTTAATTTTTCTTGATAGCAAACAGTTGTATACATATTTAATATTTCAGTTTGTACACGAAAGCAAAAGAAAATGATGGCACAGGAATATTATTCTCTAATCTTGTATCTAATACTGTCACTCACAGAAGACGAAAAAGAAAAAAAAACTTACTATGATAAGACATATATTATAATATATATATGCTGTTATTACTTACAAATTATATAATACAAGACGTACTACATATAGTAAGCTACCCTTTGATGATTTTATATATACGTACATGTATGCGTTGTTGTAATTTGGAGGTGGTGATCATTATCATCAAATCATTATATTTTGAATTTACTGTTATACATTGGAAACGATATGACCATGTGTCTACAGTTTAAATGAATTTTTTTTTTGAAATGGTACTTTGATTAATAATCAGTACTGTGAGGTGAAGATACATAGGGACGAGAATGGATATCTGAAACAAAAATGAGGATTATAAGTTGGTTCTCCTTTGTGTTGGTATTGTCGTAAATTTTTTGAAATTGGATGATGAGCACGAAAGATATATATAGTCATGTCAATACGGAATTGAACTTATTATTAGAAAGTATCCATTTATAGGGTTTGTAAGGATTTTTTTTTGGCATTATTGGAGTGATGCTATACTATTAATTAGGATTGGATAGATGAGGAATAAATAATATTAATAAGAATTATTATTATTACTGTCTGAATATGATTATCAAACATGAACTGACAAAAAACTATGATTGATTATATATTTCACCTATCTATTAATTAGGAAAAATAGACGTTTTCTTTTTTTTGAGGGAGCTAAGTTTAAGTATATAATTAATGTTTTAGTATATGGGCTGTAGGTCATCGTCGTTGTCCATTGGACCAGTTTTATTCTTAAAAAAATAAGTTACGTCGTCGTCTCGGTAGTATGAGAAAAAATGTGCAGGACAGAAGTCGGTGATCGAAAACTGTCTTGTAAGCTAACAAGGAATTTCATAAAAAATATTGATGATATCACTAATATATTATTATTATAAATATAACTTCTGAGGCGTATAGTACACAGTTGCAAGTTTTGTTTGCGATTGTTGTACGTATAATAACAATACATTGTGTCAGTGTATTTGCATAGTTGACATGAGTAATATACAATATGAAATAAAATATCATGTTAGAATCTACTATCAATTAGAGCAAGAAAATTTTGTCGGCTTTATTTGAACGTGGTCAACGTACAAATGTAAAAGAATTAGTTATTACATTAATTAATTATGTTATTATATGATGTGATCAAGATACATTATTAATTATTGATGTTGAGTTTTTCTATCACACAAACACGTACACAATATATTATTATTATACAACTGAAGGGTAAATACAAAAGTCCCCAAGTTATTAAATGATAAACACGCTGCGTTTTTTTCAGCGTCTTTACGATACCTCTATTATGTAAATTTCTCCTCTCCAAATAAGGATAAAAAGCTAAATGTTGAATGTATTTCACAGATGATATAACTATAATATATATACATGTATATTTATCTGACTGCACGAGTGACAGTTATAATCGTTGATAAAAAATTTGATATAATAACTGTAATGTAACTATTATACGAAAGGATTATTTAGCAGTACTTATTCTAGTGCAACTCATAAATATAATTCTGTACGATTCATTAATGCTTCGTGTTTTTAAAAATATGTTTAAGGAAGAGTATGTGTATGCAAGTTAAATAAGAGTTTTCCATTTATTTTGTCTCTGTTTCAATCATCTTCTAACTCTTATGGTTTTCATTAAATTATTATTCAAGTAAAAAGACTCGTGCATTGAATAGCATATTTTTTTGCATTCTACACCCAGTGCATAGTATGGGTTAAAGATTTCAATGGGCATTAAATAAATATGAAACTTGTTCAAGTGTTCAAAAAAATGTATGTCTGTACAAGTTCTCGGAAATTGAATGAAAAGAAAAAAGAGTATTTATTATTAATTTATTAGCTTAAAATACAATTCGACAGTAGGAAATATCATTATGTACGTGTATGTACAAAGCTTGTTGTATGAAATTTACAGTGTGCTGTCTTCATATGAAAAATTATTGCTCATCTTGATCCATTACCCAAGAGGCAGGGGCTGAAGCCGCTGGGATTTCTTCTGGAGCGGGTTGTTCTATAGCAGCCAAGGGTAGATTACTACGATTTGTATTGTTTTGACATGAGACCTGGTTAAACAGTCGATGTTTGATGACCTGCCCAATGAGTCCATGAATTACTTCGACTGTAGTTTTACATGAATCTTTTGCAGCCTTGGATAATTTATCTTCACTTTTCTTCTCATGAGGATCAATCCCTGCTAGCATCATTGCAGACCTTCAAATAAAACCAAAAATAGAAAGATTTATAGTTTAACAACTATTAAACTAACACTATCATTAATAACACAATAAAGATTTATTTTTTATGTCAACGACATGTTACCTTCCTAAGGAAGTTTCAGATTGCTCTAACTTTTCAGATAAATCAAAAATTTGTCCAGTTGTGTAGTCAGAATTCTAGGGAAAAAATTAATTTAATCATGAAAATTTAATTGTTGTGATTACAGTGTTATTGTAATAACCATGGATAAACTCGTATCATTTATGTTTAGTACCGTAAGAAGGTTAGTGGAACTCAAAGTGTTGACCCAATACTTATTCCAGAGGGAATCAAGGAGACGGCGGTCCATAGCGGACTTAAAATAAGTAACGTCCAATGCATAATAACTCTTGCAATGTACTCCAAAGTCTTCTATCTTATTCAATGGAATTGTCTGATACTCGGATGGTTCTTCATTTGGTGGTTTGTATCCCTATGTACATACAAAAGATGAAGAATGTTACATTTTGAATAGATTTATGCAACTTAAGTTTTAATATTGCTTCAAAATTACATACCTTTGGATAAGTCCTAAATGCACCAAGACAAACTTTACCAGCCGAAATCGTTCTCACGGGATCAATCACAATAGCCAGCCATGGTTCTTGATAATTCTGATTTAGCATTTGCGTAGATACATCAATACCAGAAAGCCAACATCCATAGCCAGGATGACTGTGGTACCAGCCGATTGCGTTCTCTAATCTTCCAACCTAAATAAATAATTAAATAAAAATAAACAATTCCTCTTTTCTGCATCATTTGAATGATTTTTTAATAGTTTTTTTCTTACTAGTTTTGCAGACTCAATATATGCAGTCATATATTCGTAAGCTTGAGCTTGAGCATTAACTCGAGTCTCCGTTCCTTCCACAGGAAGAGCAAAGGAGTCCATAACTAACATCACATTACCATCCACCTACACAAAAGTTGGTAACAATTAAAACACTAGTCGTAGAAATGCAACATAATAATAACATGTATGTTAATAACCTTTCCGAGCAAAAGACCCATGACTTCAAGAGGTCCACCGGATCTTGCATGCATAACCATCTTCAGCAAAGCCAGAGCTGATATTTTTACATCTTTGAAAAAATGAGGACTAGATCAAAAAAAAGAATACAATTAACAATAGTATGACTCTTGCACAAATAAATAAATTCAAATTGAAAAGTTATTTGCATTTACTCTTTCTCCCATGGCTTGGTAGTCAAAATATCTTGCTGTTGTTTTCGGTCGTATCGGTAAATTTCGTCAAGGGAGGAAATGGGTTCAAAATCATTGGCCAACTCCCAGCTTTTTTGACCAATTCGACTCTGTGAATCTCCACCAGCAATTGACCCATTGTTGGCACCACTCGAAGCCCCTCTCTTGTCACTCATTTCGATCGTTTCTTCCCAATCAACTTTTAATTAACAAACAAAGTCACCCAAGATTTTTTTTGCAAAAAAATCGTCCAATTTTTTTCAAGTCTTGGCGCATGGCGCTCTATGCCACATTTCCCTCAATGCCTAATGTAGGCATTTAGACCGTTCCGGTGAAAGCAAAGACACTTTTGGGTGAAAGTAAATTAATCTGATAATGAAATTTAATGGTTAGTTTTTTAGTAGTTTTTTTTCAATAGTAGAGAAATTGTTTCAGACAATAATGAAAAGTTTTCATTGAAAACTAATTTAAAGTAGTCAAGTTAATTACAGCAAATATGGATTAGATTTTGATTTTCTTTAAATGTCAGTACAGACATTGACAGTTTATTTATATTTCCATACACGTCATATACGATACATGTAATCACTAAACACAATAAATTCTATCACAAAATTATCACAATATTAGCATCGTCGATACAAGTGTATAAGTATATAGCAATTAAAATTGTTGGTAGAGTTTTTAACAAACTGCGTAAGAGGGTAATGGAATAATCGTACATATAATATTATTATATAATAATGTACAGTGATTGAATTAATGTTTAAATAAAGCTAGAGTAGTCATGATAATCATGTATAGTTTGTCTTAATTAATTAATTAAAAGACATCAACCATAAAGGTACTTTGTTTCAATAATAATATAATAAACTTTCTCTCGGAATAGACTACATATGAAGATAGGCAGCCACACCAGCTTGTATCCACTTTGAATGTTCTGAAAAAAAATATTTACATTTAAATTAAAGTCACACTTTACAAATTTATCATGGATTAGTGTCGGTCCATGAAAACAGACAAAATATTAGGTAATATTAAATACCACCAGATGATGGTAAATCCAAACTTCCGATAACACGAGTCCTTGTTTCATTGTAGTACAGAGGAATTTCCAATGTTCCGCTTTGTTTTTTACCAACATCGGCCTTCATACCAAACAATTATTTTAGACAAATTATAATTAGTATGTACATATTAGTTTAAATTTAGGTTAACAACAGAATCTCACCTGAGAAATCCAACTGATGATACAGTCAGGAACTCGAACGATTGGTTGAGAATCTAAAGTATTTTCCTTTAATTTTAAGCCATCAAAATTACATCCTTCCAATAGCAAACCAGTCAATTTACACGAAGTGCCTTTAGATGAATTTGGCTGGGATTTATCCCAAGAGCACTGAAATCGTAGTTCATCCATTGAGACGCCCAATTTTCTAAGTTAGAAATTAAACAAGACGTTAATTTACACTCAAAAAATTAAAATTATTTTTCTCTTTTTCTGACCTTGCACACTGTTGCTTAAAAGCACTGAGAAAGGTGTCCGGATTTAACAAGTCTGACAAGTCTAATGCCGAGTCCAAAAGTTGTTTATTTGTCATCTTTTTTTCCCATTCCATGATGGATAGAGCTCGTCGAACGAGTCCTTGTAAATAAATTGTGGGGTCCATAGGTCCTTCCCATTTTTTTAGCCATTCTGCCGGAGTCTACAATGTACGATGGAAAAAGATGCAAAATGTAATAAACATACATTATCTTTGAGATTAAAACGGAGGTACATGGTTCATATTCATTTGTACCTGTCTCTTTAACAAAGAATCTCCTATTTCAAAAATTAAAGTTGAAGGAGTGGCAGAACCACGTACAGTTTTACTTATGGAACCAAGGTGTCTGAAACAAATACATTTAATTTATTAAGCTTACAAGTATTTAATATAAAAATTCAGATGTTAAATATATTACCCATGTATAAATTTCAACAATTTCATGGACGTAAAATTTTCCAACCGTACAAATGCTTCTATAGGATCTGTATTATTATTATTTGGTGTGTCCAATTGAGAATTAGATATTGTTTTTTGTTGTAAAATTGTCGCCACACTCGAACCCTTTGAAAAAAAAATTGAAAAAAAATTAATTAGTACTTTTTATTAAAACTTTACTAATTACAAGTACATGAAAAATGAAATTTTATTTAGTGTCTACCTGGACAAGCTTTTTCCACAGGTTTAATATTGGTGAAATTTCACGGTACCAAATATTTCTATCGTAGCGAGTCGAGTCCGTAAAAATTCTTGACAA